>QEOT01005752.1:103991-126051 GCA_003123785.1 Pterocarya stenoptera
AACCAAATACAACTGTGTGCCAAATATCAGATATCAACTAAATATAAAGACAAAATTTATATGATAGCGTACATAAATAGGCACATACCATGTCATTATTGCACTTTTCCAGATCAAGAACCTTGATTGCAACTATCTGATTGCGTGGAATACAGAGAGCCCTGTACACAGTGGCACTGACTCCTTCACCAACTTCTTCATATAACTTATAATCCTTTGCATTGACAGGAAATCTTTTCTCTGATACATATTCCATGGTTTCTTCTTACATAGAACCATTAACACCCTCTTTAATCCTAAATGTTCCAGAGAGCATGAATAAAATGTAAGCCGAGGAGGTAGGTGTCGTCAACTTGATGTGAGGTTTCTTCCAATTTGGCAGCATTTTCCCTTTATTCAACACAAAATAGTAAGTGTATCCAGTCATTTCATCAAAAAATTTGTATACAAGATTTGATGATTCAAATATGTCAAAGACAACACACTGCAGTCTATTTAATGATTTGTCAACCCCATCCCTAATGTCCTCAGCATAACCACATGCTAATACTATCCAATCCTGAACTGTAAACAATGCTCCCAACACTAACTCAAACGTTACAATTTGCAAGAAGAATATTTAATATTTCTAACTCCTACAAAATTAAAAAGGCAGTCACTAGAGTGGTACAGAAGTACTAATGGAAGAAAAATGGTATGGAAGCTGAAGCAGAAACAATTGGCCATTTAACGGTTTAAAATAATGATTTTGGCAGAATTTTGAAATATAATAAACATAATAGACGCATTCAACACCAGAATGGACAAACAATATATTTATATACAGAAGGATGACATTGCCTACGGCACTACACTAGCTTGTGACTCAAATCGGGAACAGTATAAGGAACTGATTGAACTCCACAATCTTGTGGTTTCAGGAAAAAAAATGTGCATGAACTGGGAGTGATTTCAATAAATATGCAAAAATTTCTACTTTTTGTGTGTGTGTTTTTGAGATTCTATCCCTCGTTCCCAGTTTTCCAGATATTGAATTCTCATGAGAAAATCTTAATTCATCAACCAATGAAATGAGTTGGGAACTTTCTCTAATTAAAAAATACTTCTTCAATGAAGGGACTTGATCAAAGTATGGCGCCATTGCGCCTTCCATGCATTAAAGGGATGCTGACATAAAAATTGCATTATAGAATTGCAACCAAAACGGTTTCAAGGACAACGCTCCCTGATTTCTATCCAAATACAGATAAGCAAAAACAGTATCTAAAGCAGCCGTTGTGAGCATAACCCCGAATTTGACTTCCAATGCAATGCTTACAGCAATGATCAACAAAAACAGCACTTTACATTCCGATTTCCTAAAGCAAAATAATCGCAAATAAATAGATAGCAAAGACCAAAAAATTCAAGTCCAAGCACATCCCAAATCCCCAACTTAAGTTGCAATCACTCAATTTCCAATTTCACCTAATTCAATAGAAGCATTTCATCTCGAAACATTGAATTGATTCCAAAAGTAGAACATAACTTTCATGCTCAACGAATCAACAAAGCAATGAATTGTGATTGAAATACTTCCTTATTATTATTATTATTACTACTACTTCTCGAAAAATCAAATCGACAGAATAAAAAGTAAGTAAATAACTAAACAAAATAAAAGCAGTAGAATTAATCGGGCCGGATTACATACGGACCTAGGGTTTCAGTAGCAAGTACATCGAATCAGAACTGAATCGGACGGGTCTAGGAGAATAGTAACCCGAGCTCTGACAAGACAACGTCGATTCAGCTGTAGTTCGACCTGAACTCTTGGTGGTCATGAAGACGGGGCGACGATGAAGGTTTTCAGTTTTCAGGGTCTCTCTCTCTCTCTCTCTGTCCAATGTGTCTCTGCGTCTATCTGTATCCAACTGTACGAGTCTAAGGTCCAGCGATCGAATCTCTCCCAGTTTTCTTATATGGAAAATTAATAAATAAATAAAATATATTACAGAAATTGAGACTAGAAGCCTAGAACCGTTACAAAAGTAGTACAGAATCTGTTGAGACAAAGCAGGTTAACGCAGTTGTCGCCTCAAAAAGAAAATAAATATTCTTTCCATCGGCCAATAATTCCGCGTCTTATAAAAAATATCTCGATATAACAATAAATAGTGATTCATATATAACATTTTTTGAATTGCTGACATTCAATATTATAAATTTCGGTCATAATGCAAATGAAATCTTAAAAAATCCAACATATTATATAGTTTAATTAATTTAGTAAATAATGCCCCGACTATTTTTTTTCCCAAAAAAATAGATCAGTGAAGAATTTGATCTCCCGTTTCTAAGCAACAATCATGATCAAGTCATGATGAACGGATACAAAAATTAAAAAACCTAAATTCGGGATTAAAAAAAACTATGATCTATATATATATATATTATAGGATTAGGCTAGCTCTTCCATTAATACTATCCAAATGCATGGTTATGACTTATAAAGTCCACGAGAACTCTGTAAGCCCTAAAAAAGCGGATTCAATATTCATTCTTTGAATAAAAATAAGTAGTCAAAGTTGAAAGCTAGCTTCTAAAAGAAAGTTTGAAAAAAATAAAAAAGGCAGGTACCAAGGTTAATTATGAGAATATTAGGCAGTACAAGCTGCGCATTAATACTAAGGTCAGGCACATGCCAAAACTTGAAGCCATGCAATTTAGGGAAAACGTGCCCTCCTGGCCTGATCTTGTCGAGGTCCCGAAGCTCATACTTGCTTGAGAGAGAGAGAGAGAGAGAGATAGAGAGAGAGAGTTAATACACACATGACAAGAATCATGAAATGCGATACGAAGCAAAACCTGGCCTCCCTCTTGTTTTAACCGGTGATCTGCATCCAGCTCTCAGGTTCATTATAATAAATTATGGCATTATATATATTATATGCCATATAGAATTTAATATCATGATGATCATGATCTGTGTACGTAACTAATTCAGGTTATATATTTATGTGAGCATGATCTAATTTCCATATGGATCAGTATAACTTAGAGAGCTATATATATAGAACATACATATTTAATACCTTTAGATCCATCTTTAGATCGATGTGAGTACAGCTTCCAGTTTCCTATTTTCTTTAATTATTAACTATATATGGTTTTTTTATTTCTAGTTGAATGTTGAAATGGTTTCAGGATATAGAGGAAAACAATCAATAGGTGGACAAGGTACGTAAGTTCGTACTGTATGATAGAAATCATACGTTCTATGAGACCCAATGTAAGAAACCTTCGAGTACTCGCTGATGATCTCCATCGTAAAGGTCTGATCTGTAAGGGTGAATATATACTTAATTCCCTGCTGATCTATGGTTCTGCTAATTTCATCACGCTCATGTGAAGATGATATTTGCACTTATGTGGAGATCATGAACCAGCTTGATGCAGAGACTAATTTAAAATTAATGAAGCATGCCAGCTTGGAGGTGACTCCCCGAATCCTTACTACAGTAACTCGGGGAGGTGATCAACTCGTGCATGTGAGGGACTTACATTAATGAAAATTATATATATATTTATTATATATTTCATCGTTGGCATGCACTCATGTGTCGGCCTGTGATGGCAAACAATACCGCATGCATTTCCATAGAACAGTTGGCTTTAAGAGATTCCAAGTTCAGAAACGATATCAATATATGGATCGTGAAGGCTTTACAAAGAGTATATATCTTGATCAGTAACTAAGATCGATCGGGAGATGAATGATGAAGAAATCGATAGGCCATGCATGCCATCACATGAATCATGAGGCCGTACGCAGATATATACGTACGATACTAGCTAGTGTCCGACAAGAAAGGCACTTGGATCGACAATGTAATTTTATGGAGTTTATTAAATCTTCATGAGTAGCAGGCACTGATATTCGACCGGCCGTGTGATGACAGAAGCGGAGAGGTCAATAATAATGAGGATGGGGGATGCAGTAGGACTATATATATATACCATCTGAAGCTGGAGATAAAAAAAAATGGTACGTGATGCTCGAGCCATCATGGTGCTGCTATATATATATATATATATATGGACTGATCCGGTAAGTAGATTATTAGGGTTTTCATCTAACTTAGAGGTGAACGCGCATTGAATGGGTATATATATATATACATATATATATATATATAGTGGGTTAATTAATGAACCTCATTCTGATGTATATCATGCAGATATATAGAAACTCTTTTGGTTCTTAGCAACATAATAATGCAAAAGTAGTGATGCCATGCAGAATTAATCTGTGATCACTAATATGAAATGAATGGTACTATAAATATATATATATATGCTTATAAGTCATATTAATTTGGTGGTATATATGGTCCAAGACTATGAAATACGTACCATGAAATGTTATAGGCAGGATTAATTTACTATCCGCATCAAAACAAAAGGGGCCAGCTGCCGGCTCCAGTATTTTCACCTGGATTTCCTGGGAAGACTGGTTTGGAGCTGTGTAATATTCTGTGATCACTTCATTTAGCATCCAGCTATGATCATGTGAAAACGTACTTAATAAACATCTTTTTTCGGCGCGAAAGGCCAAAATATGGAAGTGGTAGCATAGACTATCGAGTATATATAAGAAACATTAGTTTCAATCCTTTTTTTTAGGTGACAATGCAACTTCGATGCGAGATATTTTTGCGTACGTGGGGCTTGCATTATAATGGAAACCAGTGACAATGGGGCCCCTTTTTGGTTGATTATTTCCCCGCTTCAAGGGACAGCTCTCACACTTGGCGGAAAGCTTGAAAATAGCGCGCTCATGACTACTTTGTACGCGTGGAATATCAACCAAAGGATTTAGGCCAGCTAGCGTACGTTTCTGTACAATCTATTATTAGTAATCCCGTAGATGCGAGAAAATCTTTATTCCAGCAGTTAAATTCCCACTAATATTCTGATCTCCGGCCTCTAGAGGGTCAAACAAAAAAGAAGAAAACCTTTTTTCCAAGCCAGCATGCTTTAAAATTAACGATGTACCATATAAAAGGAATATTATTGGTTAATTAGGTTGAAGCTGCTGACCTCTTGCGATTACTGTAATTAGTATTCTTCTGTCATCCCATTTTTTCGCATGCCTTACAATGACACCAACCCATTGCTTAGAAGAAGAAAGAATAATATAACACCAACCCATGAAAAGCAGCTCCGATGATACTCCAATTAGTTGCAGCCACTTTATTAAATCCAGAATTATTAATCTATTTATATTTTAGTTTTATGATTACAAAGAGAACTAATTCGTGTAGAATATTCTTAGCGCATATATATTGTTTGAGATCTCAGTAGAATATCTCAAGTACAGCTTATTGAGTTGTTCTACAAGTTTATTCAGCCTCATGAATAAATAATCCAGTAAGTTTCAAGCATCTCCTCTTAATGATGAAGTATACCACGTAGAATGAACTAGAGTAATATTCAACAAATCCACAGCCTAGATACTTTTATAAGAGAGAATAAAAAGATAAAGATTTTGTACTCTTTTTTTAAAAATAATCTAAGAACCATTTTAGGGGGCTATATATAACCCTCCCTGTGCATTTACGGTTGGCCTTAAAAGCCAGCCTTTACACCAATAAAGTAGATGTTTGCCACTTTAACTCTTAAGCATATAAAGTCATGCGTTACATGCTGTTACGGCGCATGAGGGGTTTTGTTAGAGACCTCGGTCAAGTTCCTAAACACTAGGATCTCCACGCCAAGAGTGACCTTGTGATAACCAAACCTCTGTTCCTCTCTTACTTGATTCTTGAACAATAATGGCAAATATGGCAATTTGGACAAGGTGAGGTTAGTGTTTAGGCTAGGATAAGTGTATGGAAATTTGGAAAAAATGGCTAAGTATTTGGATGGCTAGGCTTGTATGGGGTGCACGGTAATGGTGACTTGCATGGATAGCGCCACTTTGGTGATTAGGGTTAGGGTTTGGATGAGGTGGCTAGGGTTTGAGATGGAAGATGGATTAGGGTTGTGGAGTGGGCGGTACAAGCTTGGCCGAATAGGGGTTGGAGAGTTTTTAGGAAGGTTTCCTAAAAACAAGGGATTTGATTGTGGATAGGGGTGTGGCCGGCCAAGAAAGATGAATTGGTCAACAAGGGTTTCCAAGTATGGAAACCCTATTATGGCAAGTGGGTTGGTCGACCAAGCCAATCCCAATATGGAAGGAGTGGCTGAAATTCACTTGGAGGCTAATAAGGGAAGTGTGGTTCGGCTAGAGCAACAAGTGTTGAGTTAACAATTTATGAAAAGTTGACAAACACTAGGGTTGGCAGAATCTATGAGATGGATGGATTGAAACAGTAAAAAATGTGATGAACACCAAAAACACAAGATGAACACTTAAGAACAAATGATAAACTTGAATGAACAATGCAAGTAATTCAACAATTGATTCACAATGTGCACCAAGATTGAATAAACCTCATATATTGATAAAAGCAACAAACATAAAGATGATCAACTTGGATTCAATGAATTGCACCAAGTTGATAAACAAGATAAATGGATTACTCTAATTCAATGAATTGCATGGAGTGATCCTCTCTTTGGGATTCAATGAATTGCACCCAAAAGAGCCCAAGTGTCTAGCACCGAAATGATCTCTCAACAATATCCTCACTCTAGTCAATTTGTCAAAAGATGTGAGAGAAATGACTAAGGGTCCTATTTATAAAGGTTACAATTTGGAAACCCCCAAAAGGTCCCTTTGCAATAGAAGAAATTTAATTAATTAATTAAATAATATAAATAAGGATAGTGGCATGGACCACATGGCCGTGGCATGCATGAGCCAATGGTTCGGCTAGGATGGTGCATAGTGGTCCTCGATCTGGTCCATGGCTAAGTGGCTCAGCATGGATAGCTGTGATGCATGGCATGGTACCATGCATGGGCCGGCTGGTGGGCATGGCATGGTGTCATGTTCGGCCTGCTAATGGTGGCTAGCCACTGGCCTGCTCTGCATGGCACGGGCTGGAGCCGTGCGCTGGATGACATGCCTGGTGGGCATGCCACTGGCCTACTCTGCATGTCACAGGCTGAGCCCGTGTGCTGGATGGCATGCCACTAACCTCGCTGGCGTGCAGCAGGAAGGCCATGCGGCTGGGTGTATGGCCGGCTGCAGGTGCATGAGCGCACGCATGGGCGTGTGCAGGCTGGGCATGCGCATGGCTGTGTGCATGGCCATGCGGCCTGCGTGCGTGCGCTGGGCCACACAGCCCATGGGCATGCGCATGGGCGCGCGCATGCCTAGCCATGCGCTGGGCTGCGCATGGCCACCAATCTCGCTATGTCCGAGGCGTGGCGCGCGCATGTGCGTGCGCATGGCCTGCATGCTGGGCGCCCCATGTGTAACAAGACACGGGCCAAGGCATACTCGTGGCATGATCAAAGGGCATGTCCCTGACATGGCTAGGACATGTGCCGTGGTTTTAGAGGCTACTTTACGTGAAGGTCTAACAGATTTGCCCATGTGGGCGCCCCTCCAACTTATATATATATATATGCGCATATATATATCTTACAGTCAAAATTATTATGAAATAGTTTATATATTTCGGATTAATTAATGGTATCATTTTCACTCCTTGTTTAAAATAAGGCACAAATCGGCCTTCTTTTTCTTTTTTCAAAATAGACAAGGGATAGGCTCATGAGTCATGATTAATCTATACTTCGATCGATGTTAACAGAGACAGATGATCAGTTATCTAGCTAATATAAAGTACAGTGAAATTTCGAAAGATAGAAGACATCGTCGTGCGGGTGACGTTGGACTAGTATTTTAGTACTCTAATTAAAATATATCTCTAGTCCCTTTAGATCATGCACCCTTATTATAATATAATGCATACTTCTGTTCATACTTTTGTAAGTGGTGGTTATAATTATAATATTAGAGGATAAAAAGGACATCGCATGAATATTCAACTTTAATTAATACTACATAAAGAAATTAATAACATACATGCATTCATGTCGCCCCGCGCGTATACAATTTTTTGGATCATAAAAGGGCAATTTAGCTGTGAAGCATGAGCGTACGTGCTTGAAAAGTTTGAAATTTCTCAATGTAAAATCCCTTTAGAAAGCATTTTCAGCAACAAATAATTTTCACAACTTTCTACTATTTACCACACTTTACACTTCACCTTATTTTTAATTTTTTTTTAATTTTTTTTATCAAATATTTTTTATATGAATAGTAAATAAAAAATTTGAAATAGTTTAAAAAAAATAAATTCAAATTTTTTTTTTAAAAAATATTAAAATATGTGGAATGTGGAGTGTGGGTGAATAATAGGAAGTTGTGTAGCAAAACCCTTTTTAGAAATTTTATAGAAGATTTGGAAGTAGGGTGTAAATTGAATAAAGGATTGATCTATTAATCTCGATCTAAGTTGAAGAAGTTCTAATGATCTCTTCTCTCGTGTCTCTGTATTGAGGCACTTGCTCTGGAGCGGATCGATATGGTGGTTGACAATCGTTTGGACTTGGTAAGTCATCTCTGGTGTGAACGAAAAATAAACCGGGTTTGACCAATTTATGTAAAGAATGCTTTTTGATCTGAAATCGTCTGAGGGGAATTTTTTTTATAGATCTACACATGTATTAAAAATTGTGTTCGAATTTGGTTTGGTTTTATGTATATGAGCATGATTTTATATATTACTGAAGTTATCAAAATGCAAAGATAATATTGAAGAAGTATGATCTATTTTATATATATAATGCTTTAGGCAACAGTTTTTTTAATTTCTTTTTGTGCGGTAATTAATGACATTAATTAGGTGTCACATAATTAAATTTAGATTGTTCTAAATATAGCTATTTTAATATCAAAAGCATAATTTCCAAAAAAAAGGCCGGGAGATAGAAGTGAATGCATGTTATAAGTTGTCAAATTAAGAGAATTATATTTATATATATACTAGTAAGGGCAACGTGCGCTACATGTATGCCCAATTGATAAATATAAAAAAAATTAAAAATAGTATAAAATAGCAAATGAGAAGGTAAAAAAAAATTAACTAAAAATTGAACAAAATATAAAAATTGAAGAAAGAAGTATAGACTTTATATATAATTTAGTATCTTAATTATTTAAATATATAATTACAACAGTGAGAAGTTTAAGAATAAGAGATTTTGAGTGCTTATGACGTAGTTTGATTTATAAGATGGGCAGAGAGTACGTTGAGTTTATTCTAATGCAGTTGTTCATGTTGATTCATTTCTGCTCATTGCAAGTACATAATCCATTCATTTTCTAAAACTATAGGTGTAATATTTGCTAAATATAGTAGGTACTCCTATAATAATGAAAAAATATAAACACATAATGCAGTATCTTCCTCTACTTCTAGATAGACTTGACAGATAAAATTAATGAGAATATTTGTAATTGCGTAATTTTAACAATTATTATGTCATATTTTTCATGTTAGGAATGATCATTTAAAATGATGAGATAAAATGATTTACTGTGACTATGAGATGCTCATGTTTTTACAATTATAGCACATAAATTTTTCGTTGTAGTCATATCCTATTGCTTTATTATTTGCACGGGACATATAGCGAAACTTAAAGGTAAAGGAGATGTTGCCGATCTGGGCTATGGGAGGCTTCCGATGTCCCTACAGATTGATTGCGTACATCAGTGGTTCACTGTGTTTTTTAAATTTCAGATGCGGGTAGTTCTGTGAGTTCTCTCTTTTATATTAAAACTCAACTCCCTCCTGAATTCTAAGTACTTTATTTATTTATTTACCTACAGAAGTAAATTTATCAATTATCACTATCCTATTCTTTGTTAAAAAAACATTATCGCTATCACTCGAAAATCAAAGAATTCAATAAAGAAATGAATTGTTGCTGGTTTTTTGTTCCTCCATCTCTCTTTAATGTCTGCGTGTTGAAAAATTAGAAATAATATTTCATTATTTCACATACTTTAATTGAATATTTTAATATGTCTAATTTATTTTAGGGTATTTATTGTATTATTTGGTATGATTTTTTATTTTTTGCAATAAATAATTACTTAAAGTAAGTGGGATTATGTGGTAGAAATGATTGAGAAGTAGGACAACCACATAGAAATTTTTTTAAAAATAAATTTATATAATAAGTTAAATTTATTATATAAAAATAAAAAAATAAAAATTTATAAATCATTTGGATATACTTTCCCTCAACTTGTTAAGATGCTATTTAAGTTAATTGTTTCGTCACTTGGTGAGGTTCTGTACTTTTATTGTATAAAATTATGAATCATTGAATACAATTACGAGATATCTTCATTATATTTTTCTTTTTCTATTTTATTTTTTTTAAATGCGAACTCACAATAGTTTCTAATATGCGTTGAAATGAATTAAGTGCAGGAAATAATTAATGTGGACATGCATCGTTTAGGTTAAATTAAAATCAAAGTCAAGAATATAAGATTTGGAGCAGATATTTCTTCTTTTTTTTAAATATAGAAAATAAAAAACAAAAATAATTCCAAAAGCTTTAACCCTTAGACTCACCATTCGATAAAATGGGAAACTAAAAAAATGAATCAAATAAAGTAATGGATGAGGTGTAGTTTAGCACTCCTCTATAATATAATTTTTTTAAAATATAAATAGATTCATTTAAATGTGACTTTTTTTTATATTTGATTCTTATTTTGCATTTTCTTATAGAAAGTATTCATCATTGTAAATATTTTAAATTAATTTCTCTTTTATTGTTAATTTTTTATTAAAAAAATATTTAAAATGTAATATTTAAATAATACGAAGAAAAAAATAAATAAACTAATATATAATATATTGTAAAAATTAATATATAAAATAAAAAATTTAATAATATATTTTAGAAAATAGAAAAAAATCCATTAAAAATGTTAATTTAATTATTTTATTTATAAACAAATCAAGATGAAGGCATCCATCCTGTCCAAAGTGTCCAAAGTTAAGAAAGTGGATTGTTGGCATTGGGCAAAGAGAAATTAAAGTTGAGAGAAAAAATCTCTTTACTTTTTATACTTGCCGCGGATAAAATATATATTCACAATAAAATAATGTTCATGTAATATATCTTTAGTTTATTCCCTCATCCTTTTTAAGTTGAGTAATGTCAGGAAATTACAGTCTTAACTATTATTATACTAAGGATTTATTATTGGTCCGCAATATCAAGATATAAATAAATAAAAAATTACTTTTTTTATTTATTTTTATTTGATTCATTTTATTGAAAAGTTGGTAAATTAAAAAAAAACATTCCAAAATTAAAGAAATGTTTTTGTGTATTGGGTAAGGGGCGTTGGATTGTTATATTTAATATATTTAGAATAATGATATACACATAACACATTGCATAACATATTATACAATAATATTATAAAATAAGAATATTTTTATAAAATTATACTACTTTTATAAGATATTTTATAAAAATATTTCTTATTTAAAATATAATTATGTAAAGTATTGTAAAAATTAGTGTGTAATTCATTTTCCATATATTTATCAAGACTTGTCCATTGTCGGCTACTTTAGACTAAGCCATCGAAGTAACAAGCAAACTGCATGCACCCCCTTTTTCTCTTTCTCCCAGTACTAACCCATCAGCTCACCTCATTTAGGTTAGATTTAGAAAATGAGATGGTAGTTTTTAATTTTTAAAAAAAGTTTAAAATATTATATTTTAATATTATTATTATTTTAAAATTTAAAAAAAATTAAATTATTTATTATATTTTATATAAAAATTTGAAGAAATTATAATAATATTATGAGATAAAACTTTTATGTTTAAACTTAATTACTAAACCTAATCTGATGCCTGATGATGCCTGGTGTTTATCTGTTTGCAAATAGAATAAAATAATTAGATATTTTATAAGGACACATGTTTTGTTTTCAATATAAAATCATTGTACTTTAAAATAATTATTAACAAAACCAATTTCCATAAAAAGCCTTGTTAAGTATCTCTTCCAGGCTAGGCCCACGGCCCCACAGTCTGTTTATAGGCTCTTTTGTTAATTAAAAATACAAAGGAAAAATTCCACTCTGTAGTACTTTGCAGAACAACCGGTAAAAGCAGTTTTGCACTCTCTTCCTAAGAGGTAACTGAGAGTGGTGCATTTGAGAAATGATAGTCTTATAATTCAACTACATTTTATTTACAATTTATTAATAAAATAATATTTTTTTAAATTTCAAACACATCAAATTAAAATCAAAATTAAAATAAATATTTTAAAAAATACTATTTTATTAAAAAATTGTAGAAAATTTGTAAAGGAGTCGTTGTTTTATCATTTTTCGGTGCATTTTGGTTGGTCCTTTCTAGTCTAGAGAGATATAGCGAACTTTGTGTTTATAATTCATGGAGGACCAAGAAACCAGTGGACATAGTTGTTGATATGAGTTAGAGAGACCGAGAATCCCAAAACGATGCCTCGAGTAATCTCGATTTTGGTCCAGTCGCAGTGCCTTCTCGTACTCTTCTTGGTCCTCTTTATTATCTTCTTCTTCGCGTACTCAAACTCCAAAAATGTACATTTTTTTCCTCTCTCTCTCTCTCTCTCTCTCTGTGTGTGTCAATGTGCACGGATCCGACTATGGGAGTGGAATCGAGTCTTGAGCTGTTTTTGGTTGCGAAATTGTCCTAGGGTTGGATTTGTTTAGATGCTTTTGATGGGTTTTATGTTTCCTTTTGTGGAGGACAATGAAGACTTTGGATAAATGAAAAAGAGAGGGTTGCGACAAATGGAGAAAGAAACCGAGAGAAGGTTGCAGTCGGTTGAGAGAGAGTCAGAGATGAGAGAAATGATAGTGGAGAGATTTTTGTTGGTTTAAAAGCAAAAGGAACCGACAAAAACGTAATAACGTATACAAAGCAAGGGTAAAATGAGAAGAAAAAATGTTAGACGAAAAACTATTCATCCGGGATTCACGTTTATATATATAGTAGATATATATATAACTATCGTATATAACTTTATTATAAAGAGTTGTACGCATATAGGTCAGCAGTACTTACGTACGGGTGTATACAATACATGATTAAATTGACAGCAAAACACCCATATATGTATACATGAACTAAGAATCACGTAAAGTGGTACTAGCTAACATATCATATATAATTTCTTTGGATGATAATTAATTAAATCATTTTGTCTATACAAAAAAAAAAAAAAAAACTCTTCGTTTTAGCAAAAGATATATATATATATAGAGTAATGCTACATACAGTCATGGAGTGTGCAAGTGTCGTATAGTCGTTTTGAAAAAGAGTAGGGTCTACTATTAAAAATTAATTTTTTTTTTCACTTGAATCCTGTATTTATTCACTTTTTTCAAAATGATTGTACGACGCTTACACACTCACGACTGCAACTATCATTTCTTATATAAATATATATATGTATATATGTGGTATCTATATATGTGATATTTTGATAATTTTACTTATCAATATAATAAAAAATGATTTAAATACTCCTATATATATGTACGTGCTGTTGTCCCTCTTCGGACTGATCTATGGCAAGTTGTCTACACTTGCCAAACAGTAGGGTTTTTAATATATTCTTCGTCCTCCATCGAGTAATTAAGTCATGGTATGTGTATGTACGCGCTATTGTTTATAATTATTTGTGGTGTATGCATTATGCAGGATTTGCTTTCTAGAAAGTCGATCTGCGGTTTGGCTGGCAATGATCTTCCTCCATCTGTTCAGAATCATGACCCGACCTGTGCTAACTCGATCCGCTTTTTCTTGACAACTTTATCTTTATCCCTATGTAAATTATAATTTCCATCTTCCTGGGAAAGTGGCTGTCGAATTCAATTGGAAAGTTTAATGTTCTCGAACATGATCATCCTCAACCGTCGATGTAGATAATCCATACATTACATATATATATATATATTAGTAAAGGACAATGTGCGCTGCCTAGTGACCAATTTTGTTATATTTTAAATTTTTAACTATAAATGAATAGTGGAGATAATCTAAAACTATAACGAAAAATTATGATAACTGATTATGATTTATTCTTAAAAAGTTAACTTCTTTGCACGTATACAAAAAAAAAAAATTAAGTTGGCTTATTTACAAGAGTTTAATTGCAGACTATTTGTATTTATTACAGAATGCTAGTTACTCATTTCAACATATCATGGAACCTTCGATTCCAACCAGCAATACAAGCTCCACTACAAGCAGAATAATCGGTTAAGAGGATAATAGACTTGATGAGGAGCTAAAGTCGAGAATGGAGTTTAATTCCCTTAAAGATTTAGTAAGTTATTATAAGGAATATGATTATGGGAGAAAACATGTTTAAATTATTAGTAAGTTATTGTTAGTAAGTTTTTAAATTTTCATATAAAAAATAATAAACATTTCAATTTTTTTAAATTTTAAAATAATAATAACAGTAATAATAAATAATGTTCTAACAATATTTTATTTAACTTTTAATTTTTATCTCAACTAATCTCATCTAAATTTAATATCCAACCTTAAAAAAAAAAGAAAAGAAAAAAGAAACCTTAACTCACCTAATCGGCAAAAGAACAAAAATATAAGAGAACCGGATTTTATGAGAAAAATAGGAAACAAAAGAGAGTAATTGATGAGCAATTATGTACTGAACGTGTGCCCAGTTACAAATATATAAAAATAAAAAATTGATAGCAAATGAGAAATGAGAAAATGAAGAAATTTTTTTAAACAAAGTTAAAACAAGTCATGGGTTTACATAATTTGAGTTAAACCTAATATAAAATTAACATAAATGATAAATCCATATAAGTTTGTGTTTTATTTAGTTATATAATGGAAAAGTTTAATAAGAAAATTTTAATAAAAGCTTAAATTAATAATAAAAATATTAATACTAAAATTTTATTATGAATTATAAAATGGTGAAACAAGGCTGCAAGCGAAAAAATTGATATTTATTACAGTTTGAAAATTAAAATTAATGTTAATGATAATTTTGTTAGGTTTCTAGATAAAAAAAGATTGGGTGAATTCATTTGGTTATGAGAGAAAATATTTTTAAATTACAGATAATACTGAAAGATTATTAAATTTTTTTTTTTAATTTTATCTTCTTTATGAGAAGATAATTTGTTAGTAATTATGAAACATTTATTCATAAATATGTAAAAAAAAATTTCAACATTATATAAATTATCAGAAAAGGAAAAAAATTAGAAATGTATTCTAGACTATATTATTCTACACTATAAATAATGTTAAATCATTGCGTTATTCCAAATGCAGTTTAGTTTTTAGTTTAAGAATGTAAACCAAATCATCTTAATTTACTTTAAAAAAGTTTTCATAACCCTTTTTAATATTATAAAAACAGAAGCACTATAAGAAATAATAACAACGAAAAACATTAATTTATTTAACATTTTCACCTTTGGCTAAATAAAATAGTAATAATGACATATTATATTTTTAAATTATTAAGAAGTTATAATTTATTTCCTTATGAAAATTTGTAATTATATTAAGCAACCTACTATTATTACTCTTAATAGTTATAGTTGGATGCGTATGTTGTATATTTGTTATTTCCAAAATAAAAATATAATGTGCTAATTTTAAAATTCAAAGCTATAGTGGTAAGTATTAAATAATTTAATCATATATTTTATAAAATCTCATCCTTTACATTTAAAAAAAATTAAACAAACTAAAGTACATTAGAAACTGTAGATCTATCTCAAATAGTGTAATTAATAAACTATTCAATTTATCCAGAAATGAAAAAAAAAATATTTAAGTTTATTTTTTAATAAATCATTAAACAAAAATCATTAATAAAAGGAAAAAAATAGATTTATACTAAAATTTAACAATTCAATTTAATATTTACATAATTCAAAATTAAAGGAAATAAAATGCTGCACAACATTAAAATTTAATTTTTTATTAAAATTTTATGAAGAGTTGGTATCAATTTGGAAAAAAAAAATACTATAGTCCAATTGTAAATCTCAAACCGATTTGTAACGTTACTCATTTTTCGCATCTAAAGCTTAAAAGCAGTGCTATACCCTTCAAGATACGTTCCGATGAGGACAAAAGAATCTATTTTTTTGATTTTCTATTCAATTTTTTAGACGCTTAAATATTAAAAAAAAATCACAATATCAATAAAAATATTTTTTTATAATAATGAGATGAATTGATATGTATATTAGTATGATTTTATATATTACTGAAATTATCAAAATGCAAAGATAATATTGAAGAAGTATGATCTATTTTATATATATAATGCTTTAGGCAACGGTTTTTTTTAATTTCTTTTTGTGCGGTAATTAATGACATTAATTAGGTGTCACATAATTAAATTTAGATTGTTCTAAATATAGCTATTTTAATATCAAAAGCATAATTTCCAAAAAAAGGGGAGATAGAAGTGAATGCATGTTATAAGTTGTCAAATTAAGAGAATTATATTTATATATATATATATAACTATCGTATATAACTTTATTATTATAAAGAGTTGTACGCATATAGGTCAGCACTTACGTACGTGTATATACAATATATACATGATTAAATTGACAGCAAAACACCCATATATGCATATACATGAACAAAGAATCATGTAAAGTGGTACTGGCTAACAGATCATATATAATTTCTTTGGACGATCATTCTATCTATACAAAAAAAAAAAAGCTCTCCATTTCAGCGAAAGATATATATATATATAAAATATAGTATCTATATATTCCATATAAAACATGAGATATTTTGATAATTTTTCTTATCAATATAATAAAAAATGATTTAAATACTCCTATATATATATATGTACGTGCTGTTGTCCCTCTCCGGACTGATCTATGACAAGTTGTCTATACTTGCCAAACAGTAGGGTTTTTAATATATTATCTGTCCTCCATCGGGTAATTAAGTCATGGTATGTCATGTATGTACGCGCTGTTGTTTATAATTATTTGTGGTGTATGCATTCTGCAGGATTTTCTTTCTAGAAAGTCGATCTGCGGGTTGGCTGGCAATGATCTTCCTCCATCTGTTCAGAATCGTGACCCGACGGCCTGTGCTAACTCGATCCGCTTTTTCTTGACAACTTTATCTTTATCCCCATGTAAATTATAATTTCTATCTTCCTGGGAAAGTGGCTGTCGAATTCAATTGGAAGGTTAATGTTCTCGAACATCATCCTCGACCGTCGATGCAGATAATCCATACATACATATATATATGTATATATATATATACTTTTCCTCTAATGGTGACATTTTAAGGAAAAAAAAAACAAAGAAATGTAAAGTTTGACCTTCAAAACAAATGAATTAGTTGGCACATGCGGCGCGAAAACCATTACACGGCCTTCACATGCAGCCGATTAATATATATATAAATATATATATATACACACACGCATATAATAGGATTGATGAGGTTCTTAAATTAACGGAAATTATAAGAAGCTTAAATATTAAAAAATGAGCTAATACTTCTAAGGATAATGCTACTTGACCATCTAAAACATATTGTTCAAATGGTATTCTTGACGTGGCACTATCATGTTATGCCACTTGATTTATTAATAAAATTAAAAACATAAAAATGATATAGGGAACTAGAGTTTTATTTTTCATTTTTTTTTATATATTTTGACCCCTTTTAATTTGAATATAATATTTTTTTTTATATTTTTTAATAAGTCATGTGACTCTGCATGGTAGTTCCACGCCAAGAACATCTTATTAACGGTAAATTTCAAATGGTTCAACAGAAGTACTCATACTTTATTAATAGTAATGTTGTAGACAATTTTTGAGTGTTCAATTTTATCATTCTCGTTTTAAAAAAAAGTATGACCATCTATAAAATATTAAATATATATATAATTTTATAAATTTCGAATTTATTCAAATTTTTCAAAAAAAAAAAAAAACCCAAAGCACACGCTACAATACTACATATATCATTTTCTCGTTAATTCGTAAACCCAAAAACCGAAATAGATTCATAAGACATGTGGGAACTCACCACGTTTAACGTAGGAACGACGGAAAGAAGTAAGGCGGAGAAAATGTCAAACCATTTTTATATCTTCTGGATTCACGCGCCAATACTTGGGCCACCTTTTTTTTTTTTTTTNTAGGTTATAATTTGTTCTCTCTTTTAAATAAATATGGATTGTGGAGAAGTTGGGTAGGTAGTCCATGAAATGCGATTGCTTGCTTACTTGGTGCTTACCCAGAAAAAAGGGAGGCCAGCCGGGGGTGGGTTGGGAAAGACTCATGAAAAAAGCTTAGGAAATTAAATATGATAAGAGTTTTTACGTGATTGTGTAAATTACTTTGGTTCTTACCAAATTTTCACGAGATATTTCATGTACAGTGTTATCTTTTCATGATCATATTCTATGTGAATAAATTTCCCAAGTCATGAGTGTATATATATAAGCATAAATAAATAAATAAAAATAGCATATTAAGTATATTGAATTTGTCGTTGGTGAAGGGTTAGTGGGCGATGTGATGTAAAATTATACTTGAATGCACGACAGTACTAGCGAAGCAAGCTTATTTAATGATCTCTCTCGAAATGAATGGTGGAAGAAAAATTAAGCGCATGCAATTAAAAATATATACATATATAGTTGATCTGTACGTTCCGATCATGACTATGAACCTGCACCTGATTGAGCCAATGTTCTGGCCCACATTCAGTGGAGACTGCCACATCACTTATTTCTGTTCACATATTTGGTAGAAAAATAATCTGAGTGTAAAATATTATATTAAGTAAATTGGCTACGTACAAAATATTTGACGGGTGGAGAAGCACCGGCCGGTAGCCTGTTATTGTAATGAGAAATTGGGAATAATTAATAGACATAATTATTGCAGTTCAGGGTCTAGGACTGGTGGGATTGTGCCCGATTTTCTTTGGAAGCCACTGAGTCTGAGTGAAAGGGCGGCATGCATGCAGCTAGGGCAAAGAAAATCGAATGTAAACCTAGATCGAACAGCGAAAGGGAATGTGAAAGGTGGAAAGAAAATGATCATCAATATCGCGTTGTTAATCTAGATCAATTAATTATGAGCTGGCCGCCTTTTGAAAACCAATTAATTAAGGATCCAACATGTATCGCGCGCGTTTTATATATAAATGCTATATATATATATCCATCGGACTTGAGATATTATATATACAATTTTTTATAGAAATTTATTCGGCAGCCGGTAAGCAAGTTAATATATACTTTAGGGTTCATTATGCCAAATTTTACATCTTATGGGTTTATAACTATTAACGTGTCTGCCGGAGAATGCCATATATATATATATATATGCACACACATGATGTGGCAGAATGAGCAGTTTGAATTATGTACGTGGAAAATGTCGGGGTTTCCTGGATCGTGCATTTTGCATATATAGCATAGATCAATGGGGGCCAGTAATTTCCTATGATCAGCAAAATGGTGGGTCCGGTACTAGCTAGTGTCATATTGATCTTATCTCCTCCGACCAAATAGACAAGTTGTCCAAGTACTTCATAAATCTCATCATGATCATGATGTTACGTCCCTTCATCAATGTGTATAAATATTATAAGAAAATGTCATGCTCCAATATGCTTTTTTTTATCTCCTATTTCGACTGTATATATATAGCAACTGATCATCAAGGATTTAATTCAAGCCAAAAATCGTGGTCCTTAGTTGGATGCATCATGCGGGTCATGTTGTTCCAAAGTTGGAGATCGAGACACAGTTAATACAATTGTCAAGTGAGATTTTAAGATCGATAACTAAACTTACATGATGAGACAGACAGTACGACCTAATTAAAAGGAAAGCGTACGTGTATATGCGGGTGTTTTTGGACACGCAACTTTTAATCATCGGTAAAACCAAATTCATTCATTGAAATCTTTATGCGCCATTTTCACGCTAATTAATTACTATTTGCCGCCGAATTGCATGACATTGACACCTTTTGGTCTACGATACGAGCTAGGTTCTCGATCGGTGGTAGGTAGTTTTATTTTTCTAATTAAGCAAGCTTGCATATATTATATTAATATATACGCTTCTAGAGAACGTACGGCCAGACACACGAGACTAATATTCCACGGTCCAAAATCACTCATAAAACTCAGCTAGCTAGATGCTGGCTGAAATGCTTCAACGCGTTCAGCGTGTGTGCATGAAAAGAAAAGAGAGCCTAAATTTTTTGAAGATTAATGCACAACTATCAACTTTTATAAGTAATTTAAGCTTGTAAAAATAAATTTGAGTTGGAGGGTCAAATCTTATCCTGGCCCAGATATGGGCCTCATTAGGCCCAAATGTCAATGATTATTTATATTTAGTAATGCTACTTATTATTTTAATTTCTATTATCTTTTCATTATTTTATGATGTGACATTAGATGATTAGAGATTATTTATTATATTTTATTTATGAATCTATCATCTAATACCACATCATGGAATGAAATGATGGGAGAATGATAGACGTTAGAATGATAAATAGATTTTTCCATATATATTATATATATATTCGTTGTTAGTTGGAGTGTCAAACCAACAAAATTAATGCTTCAGATTTGGACCCCAACCTCATAAATTTATTTGCTCACTATGTATTCCCGAAGCAAGCAAAACAAGTGAAGACGGTCAGCTCCTCCGATTGTCATTTGATCTAGACCGTTGATTAACTTATGGGTAGGCATTGATGAGTTATTTTCTTCGTCATAGTTGCCAGGAAACATGCATGCATCCAGTACTTCATGAAGTAACATCATGTTGCTTTTAATCCGAGAAGTTAGGATCTTGCTTTTTAAAGAAAGCTTAATTAAACAATGGTTCGACCTGGCCTTTATTCTACTAGTTGGTACTCAACGGCTTGGAATTCGACTATATATATATATATATATAAATATTTCCATTTGACTATTGCCAATAATAGCTTGACACGAGGCCTGATCTCAATGGAATCTACCAACTTTAAGTAAATCTTAAGGAAAATTCTAGTACGTAGTTGTTGCGTGCATGTTTAACGTGATACGTACCTGTATAAATTCATGATTGACAAGGCACACAATAAGTTTATCGGTTTTTAATGAGTAATATGGGAGACGTATCAATTACTGCTACATTGACATATAGTACCTATTTAGATGCTATATATGTATCCCTTAATATAATATATATATATAATATTCAAGATGTTAAGTGGTCTTTGCAGGCGAGGTCCATTATGCATTCATTAATTACTTTTAACACATGATAAAATTACCGAATAACAGTTACTCAAAAGAAGTGTTAGTGTTAATCTTGTCTATTGCACGCTTTTTGGTAGGGTTTCAGCAATCCGAATTTTTTATATTTCACCTTTAGACTTAAACAAACACGAAGAACGAGAGGCCTTGGTGGTGGCTGAGGAGTCTCCGATGTCAAAATCAGTATATCTCCTTAATAGTTTGTACGTAAATTTAAAGAGATCAGAGAGAGTTCTTCGTACCTAAAGATCGACATTAATACTAGATTCTTGGGTGAGGACCACTCATCGTTGACTTTGAAGAACCTTTGCTATTTTTTCTGTTCATTTGTCAGAATCCTTTAATGCGCTATGACTTTTGGGGAGGCATCATTAATGGGGGTGAAATTTGGACAATGGTGTCATTAATGCGGCATGACTTCCTGACTTGTTTTTATCCTGCAGGTGTTTCCCGTTAAGCCTCTTCATACCTAATGTCAGTAGATCGATGATTCTCTATATTTCCCGTCTACCTGTCTGTGTAAGTTCCAAAGGGCAGGGTGTCATTAGAATGATGTCAGGGAGACGAGTCTCATCTATCCATACCTTCTGTTTTTTTTGTGTAAATTATTTTGGGGGTGAATTTTTCTCATGAGCCGAATACGAGGCCCACTGACCCCATTGGAGAATGGTACCAATTCTTG
>QEOT01005755.1:5131-30413 GCA_003123785.1 Pterocarya stenoptera
TGATGTGGATTACGATGCAAAAGTGAGTGACCTCATAGACATGGAAGTATTCTCATTGGTTTGCAATTTATTTCTCATATGGGCATTCAAGGCTTATAGTTGAAAGTGATTCACACACTATTGTGACAATGTGGATTTGTCAGCCTATAGTGCTGTTTTAGCTTTATATCAAGTATTTGTGCTTAAGATTTCAAATTGTCGAGTTCCAGCATATCCCTCGCGAAGTAAACTATGTAGCGCATACTTTGGCTAGATTTTGAAAAAAGGTGGATGATGCTAAAATTTGGTGGCATTCCATTCCATACATTGTCAAGCAGTTGCAGTAGTATGATTGCCCTTAAATTCTAATTTTTTACAAAACAAACCCACAGCTCATTATTTTCACAAAATAAACACGAAATTATTCCAACTCATTAATCCAACTCATCATTTTATGATACCCCTCTAATTTCGTACCTTTCTAGAAAACTTTATTTAAAAAAAAAAAGAAGGAAATTTAGAGATAAACAACATCAACAAGAATATCTCTTAATAAAGTAAATTATAGATTAACAACAAAATCAATTTCAAGATTGAAAACTTTCACATTTAATTTTGGCCTACATTATTTGTTTATTTCTTGCATATTTAGTTTGTCATGTAAATTAAAATCACACAAAAATAAACCACTCACACTCTGTCTTGTTGGGCTCATCTTCTGTCATTCTTTTTAGTTACATGCCACTTCACCCGACACTTATCTCAACATGTTTTCTTTTCTTTTTTAAGAGACGATCAATCCTCTATAAAAAGCAATCAATTTCAATGCATGATGCATCGTTACCTGTTGTGGCGACGTAAAAACTTGCTCTTTATGATCATCTCGTCTTCCTTCATTCTTGTCGAGCCTACCACCTGGCGCCTCGTGCAGTATAAATAATATTAAGAAAACTGAACCAATCACCGAAGACCACGTAGCAAAGCCAAAATAGAAGATCATAGTAGATAGAAAAAGAAAAAACGTCACGAATCGGTCGCTTTGGATATTAACTACAGCGCTCTTCTGCCTTACCCTTTTTTATTGGCTCTAATCTCAGGCTCTCGCAATATCACGCAAACTTCGAGACTTCGTCTGTTAGGGTTTGGAAAACCCCACCGTCTAGGGCAGGTCACGCCGTCTTCTTCGCTTTTCGGGGGGGTTTTTGGTGGAATGAGGAATTTGGATATGAATTCGGATCTGTTTGATCCGAAAACGGTGATGGACTCGGATTTCTCTCGCGGTCTGTCGGCTGGGGAAGCCGATTTCGGGTTCGCTTTTAACGACAGCAATTTCTCCGACCGGTTGCTCCGGATCGAGATCGTGGGAGATCCGTTGGAAAACCGGCCCGATTCTGAGGGTAAGTATCTGCTTGTTTTTTAAAAAGTTTGATAAGGGAAGACATTAATTTTTGGGGGTTTTATGGTTGATATTTATGCTGGATAAATGGAACTTGGAGCAGGTTAAATCCTAAATGGAAAGTCGGTTCTATGAGCCACTGTTTGCTTAAAAAGTTGCTTAGTTTTCCTGGGTATCTGGATGCTTCAGGTAGAGAAGTCGAAGTCCTAGATGTTCGAAAGCTTATAGGTTTCCGTTCGATCTTTTAGGGCTCTGTATGGTTTTTGAGGGGTAGAAAAATCGAGTATTAGTTCCTGCCACACATCTAGAAGTTCTCATTTTATTATCTAGAGCTTTGCTTGCTATTATAAGAAAATCGAGGAAAAAGAGGGAAGAATGAGGGCAGCAGCTTGGTCCCTGTCTGGGTTTTTAGAAAGTGGAGCGAAATATTAGATATTGTGGTATCTGATCTGTTGGGAATGTTGTATTTTGGTTCAAAACTTGAGGGACCGACCAACTACACGAAGAATTGCTGATTGAAATTAATATGTGACGAGTAAATGGTTAAAATCCACTCAACCAAGCCTGAATACCAAGTAATTGAGGTCGTGTAATTTCAAATTTTCTGCTTCTTGCTCAGACAATTGCAGTGATGAAATCAAAACAAAGAGATTTTTGTTTTGATGCGTCTTTAGTTGTAGGATGCCTGAGAAAATGAGAAAGTCAGACTCCTTTGACTCATATGATTGTGATGGAAATTCTTGAGATTTGATTTATCTGTTATCCAGGAACCAAAGTTATGGGAGATATGGCTTTTTAGTATATATCATTGTCATGCTATCCACTTTCTATGCAACTGGACATTCTTGTTGCTTTATATTTTGTTATGATCCCATCGTGATGTGATGTCATTTGCTGGAGGATGTGTGGGCATGCAACGCAGCGTTTTGGAGGCCTTATTTACTTGTTGTTTGGGTCTTTTATTTACTTGTCGTTTGAGTCATTGCAGTAGTCTATTTTCATAGAGTCTGTTATTTTACTTTACACTGTTGTTTGGTTATTTGTCTAGTCTGTTATCCCTGCAAGGATATGAAGAAAAGAGGGCACGGAGTGAAGGAATCTGGAAAATTTCTAAGGCTTGATTGTAAGGAGGTTTCTAGAATCCCTCGAAGTATCCTTCTATCAATATATGCGTGGCTTGTTTGGGCTTTTTATCAAACACCTTCCAGCCATTTCTATTTCTCAATACAGCTACCAAAGTTACAACCCAACCATTACCTCATTACATCACAGCCATTTCACAACAGGATTATAACAATTGATATTAGAGCAGGGACCATGTCACGAGTTTAAGTCCCCGAGGGGGCGACCTATAGGCCGGATTAAAATGCCTTAGTACTATGTATGGGCATGGTGTTAAGTCATTGAATACTGATAGATGAGTGAAGCCGTCAAAAGGGAAAGGGCTACCATCGGGTCAATGTCGATAGAGTGGGCTGCCGTGGACAAGGTAACATTCAACAAACAACAAACAAATTTGTTGGAAAATATTTTGGACAAGTTGCTGGAGATGAAAGAAATACTCGACAGAATGTAGGTAAATTGTAAGAGAATGCAGCAAAATTGCGTGGGGATGCAGCAGACTCGCTTGGAGTGGTAAGATTGGGCACCTACGGATTCAACCGAAGAAAAACAAAAATCGGTAGTGCAGAAAGAAAATGGAACAAAGGATGAAGATGAAATCGTGAAGGAAGAAAAGAAAAAGGCAGTTGGAGTGGAGGAGATAGTGGCAATGTCCACAGTATCGGTCTCAAAACCCATTTTCCCCTTAAGCTCAAATGCCAACACTGGAGTTGTCTTGCAGATCTTGGAGATGGTGACCCAGATCTCCTCGACGGGCTCACAAATCCAATCTCCGACCTACTCTCTGCACGTCTCATATGGCACCTTTCTTGGAAGACCCACACCCTTTTGATTTCCAAGATTAGAGTGGAACACCCAGACCGCATGATACCCAATTACAGATGCATCAACTACAAAAGCTTGGGTCCTCTATATGTTTGTACAGGTTTTTGGAGTTTCGTTTGTATGACGAGACATAGTGAATTTACACATCGCGTGAAGTCTGTCTTCATGGCGAAGTTTACTTCTCAAGAAGTTGAAGCACTTCAAAACGGTGGTAACCAGCGTGCAAGGGAGTTGTTTGATAAAATGCTTGAAACCCTTGTTTGAGCTTTTTATCAAACACCTTCCAGTCATTTCTATTTCTCAATACAGCTACTCAACGTTACAACCCAACCATTTCTTCATTACATCACAGTCATTTCACTACAGGATTATAACACATTTGTTTTGGTGACATGTGCATTCCGGTATTATTATGCTTGAAACTATGAAACAAAATGTTCTGCTTGAGCTTTTTCTTTTATTTTATTCAATAAGCAAGGGAATCGGACTTGTTTGCACCTAACTAGATAGTACACCATAGAAATACCTAAATAGGAATAGGGAAAGAGACCAGAAAATCACCAAGACTCTGCCCATTCAAATCTATAGAGGCTGTCCAAAGGAAAGCTCTATCCTTGAATGATTGGTCGTTGAAGAGAAAGAACTGGGAGTTTGTGCCTATTTGCTTGCCTACTGCGCCATCCATGAGCTCTTTTAGCTGTTCTTGGATGAATGATGTCCCAAATATGTATCATGATGATAAGTTTTCTTATTCACCTCTTATGATTCTCATTGGCAATGTATTTGGAGATGTCAGGTTGGAAATTGAATATACCTATAGTGAGATTTCACGTTGTTTCCTGACTTTGTTCGAGTTGATTGAGATAGGAGACATGAAAGTATCTGGTTTTCTTGAGGATGAAAATATATTTAAGTTGTATGGTCTCATGTCTAAGAGCATCCCAAAAACATAGTTTGGCATATGGAAGATTTTTATATTCCACCATGATATTCCATCATGATTAATTTCTGTGTATGTGTATTGTGTGCTGGCTTCCCAATTCATGCTTAATGTTTTCCTTTCTTTTCCAGTTTTGGATGTTACTTCATGGGATGTGGAGCAAATTTTGATCTGTAACCAGCCTGATATGGATGAATCTGTGGCCTGTCAAAATCCAGATGAGGAAGCTGATGCAATGAGTGAAGAATCACCTTCAGGTTTGTATCAATCTTAAATATAATGTTTCCTTTTTAATCTTTTGTATTTTTAAGATGAGAAAAGATTTGATATGAATTCATCAAGACTTTTTGCTTGATCCATGTCTGTCGAAACTTAATGAGACCTTCCTGTTTAGGACTTCAATAAGTACAATATCATCCAACCAATAACCTAAATGTTAAAAGTTGAAGAGTGAGATGTGTAAAATGCGCTTGATCTTCTTGAAACTAGAGCAAGATTTTCTTCTAAGAACTTTATCTTGTGATGTGTTCTAAGCTTGCTTATTGTTCTCATAGGCGATGAAGCTGGGAATAGCAATGATTCTAGCTGGAGCATGGATTGTTCGGTAGTTGTAAGAGTCAAAACATTGCATATCAGTTCTCCTATTTTGGCAGCCAAAAGTCCATTCTTTTATAAGGTATAGATTATATCTTACCTTAAGGTGGCTTTACCTATGTTTTCTTGTGCTGTTGCTACTTAAAAAAAAAAAATTACTCATATTGTTGCTAAATGGGATTTTCATTCCTCTTATTATTGTAGTTATTCTCAAATGGGATGAGAGAGTCAGAGCAGCGACATATAACCCTTCGTATCAATGCCTCTGGTATAAAGAAATATCCTAAACTTTGTGTTTTCTTACTATTATTCTTTAAATATCCTAAACTTCCTGTTTCTAACTGTTGTTCTTAAAATAGACTAAGCTCCCTGTTTTCTTATCATTATTCTTTATATTTGTTGAAACTAATTAGCTTCTTGATTGTGCATGGAAAATTTAACTTGCAATTATTTTCATTTCCCCCTTGATGCAGAGGAAGTTGCCCTCATGGAGCTTTTGAATTTTATGTACAGTAATACCTTATCCGTCACAACAGCTCCCGCTTTGCTGGAAGTTCTTATGGCTGCCGACAAATTTGAGGTCGCCTCATGCATGAGGTATTGCAGCCGACTATTGCGGAATATCCCAATGACACCCAAGTCTGCATTGGATTATCTTGAGCTTCCTTCTAGTGTTTTGATAGCTGATGCGATCCAGCCATTGACTGACACTGCAAAGCGGTACCTTGCTACCTGCTACAAGGACATCAACAAGTAAGTTCTAATTCCAAGTACAATATACAACTCAATCTTCATTTCCTTCCTTGTGTCTTCCCTTTCTTTTCTAGTCCTATTTTCTTTTAGTCTTTTCTTATCAGAAAAGTTACTTTTAAAGGTAGAGTTGTGTTATTAATACCTGTCAAAGCGTTTTTAAACTTCCTCACAGATTATACTCTTATTTCCTGTGTCGTGCAATTCTCTCTTCATATTTGTTACACAAAGAAAATGCCACAATTTGCTGTTAGCCATGGGTCATAAACTCCAATATGTTATATCTTGCATTTTCTACGTATACCTTTTGGCTTGGTTAAACAAGAGGAACAGGATCCTTAGGTTTTAATATCGGTTAACATGAAAAGCAGTTTCATATATTGCGACATTATATCGAAGTTGATCCACACAATCTGCAAATTGTCAATGGCATTCAGATTAAGTGAGCACATCTATTAATTAACTTACATTATTAAAAAAGAAAAAGTGAGCACAACTATTCATTGTTGCTGCTACTGCTATTGTTTCGCTTGATGTTTTCTTTATCTTAATGAAAATTAAATGCAATTTGTCTTATGGTTTTTACCACTTTTGACCAGGTCCCAAGAAGATTTGATGGACTTGCGCCTTGCTGGAGTAGAGGCAGTGTTGTCCAGTGATGATCTCCAGGTTGCATCAGAGGATACTGTCTATGACTTTATGTTGAAATGGGCTAGGGCTCAGTATCCAAAACTGGAGGAGCGACGAGAAGTCATTGGCAAAAATCTGGCACGCTTTATTCGATTCCCTTACATGACGTGCCGGAAGCTTAGGAAGGTTTTAACCTGTAATGATTTTGATCATGAGGTGGCATCCAAATTTGTTATGGAGGCCCTCTTTTTTAAGGCTGAGGCACCACACCGCCAACGCATTCAAGCTGCAGAAGAGTCTGCCGTTAGGTATCGCCGCTATGTGGAGCGAGCCTACAAGTATCGCCCTGTCAAGGTGGTAGAATTTGAACTTCCTAGGCAGCAGTGCGTGGTGTACCTGGACCTGAAGCGGGAGGAGTGTTTAAATTTGTACCCTTCTGGACGAGTGTATTCTCAGGCATTCCACTTGGGGGGCCAAGGCTTCTTCCTGTCAGCTCATTGTAACATGGACCAGCAGAGCTCTTCCCACTGTTTTGGGCTGTTTTTAGGGATGCAGGAAAAGGGATCGGTGACATTTGCGGTAGACTATGAATTTGCAGCAAGATCAAAGCCAACAGAGGAGTTTTCCAGCAAATACAAAGGCAACTACACCTTCACTGGGGGGAAGGCAGTTGGGTACCGAAACTTATTTGGGATACCCTGGAATTCTTTCATGGCTGAGGATAGTCTCCACTTTATAAATGGCGTCCTCCATCTGAGAGCTGAGCTTACCATCAGGCCCTGACTCCCGCGATCTGTTCACAAAGCCGATTAGTGGGTGGGTCTAACCTTCCGTTCTATTGTTTTTACGGCTCCGTTTCTCGTAGAACTTGAAAACACAGCACTTGTAATGATCAGGCATTACAATTTACGCCCCCCCTAGATACTTTAGGGCCCCCTTGTTGTGTTTAGAAGGAACGGGGAAATTTGTAAATGGGCTTCAGTAGGTCGCAAAAGTTAGAAATGTTTTTTGGGTTTTTAATCATGGAACCGAGTGGCAAGCATGATTTTGTTTCGCCCAAATTAATCTTTCTATGTTTCATTGGGAGCAAGGAATGTCTTGAGTACTTAGCCTCCGTCAAGCAACTGTACTTGGGTCTATTGGCTCGTATCTGCGATGGTCTGTTGATTGTCTCTTGTTGAGTGAATGGAAGTACATGCAGTTCATAACTTCTTAAAGTGAGGTGAGATATTAAGAAAATTAAAAATTAATGGATTTCATGTGGAGAAACATATAATAAACAAGAAAAGTAAATATATTGAAATCTTTTGTATTGATGGTAGGAAAAGCTATTTTTGGGGGCGGATAAATGTATGCAATTTATGACTTGCCTCTTATGGCTGATCACTTCGTTTATTTTTACAAAATTTTTTAACTCATTTCATTATTATAATTTTTTAAAATTTTTATATATAATTAAATAAATAATTAAATTTTTTTAAATTTTAAGATATAGATAATATTAAAAAAAATATTTTAATAATATTTTATTTAAATTTTAATTTTTATCTCAATCTAAAACAAACGAAGCCTTAAGATAGCACATATTCTCTCTCGGCTTCTCGTGGAGGATCAAAATTTTGGGAATTTCCGTGTTGGTGGTAAAGATTTGGAATCCAATTCTCGCTCACATAAAAAAACAAACATCACGTGGTGATGCACTTGATCAAGGGTGCACCGCACCTGAGGACTTCCACACTTGATGTTAATTGCATCAGCAAAGTACTTAAAAGTCCTCCGACCTTTTCGATTGTTTAGCATTTCTTATTCTCGATTTACCACCGCACTTTCCATCTCATTTTCCTTGCACCGTTAGATCAATCAGCTATTATTTTCTAAATTAAATAAACTTAATAATTGATAAATAATATTATATACAATATGAATGAGATAAGATAGATCTGTGTGAAAATATCCTAGCCACGCCCTAAAGGAGTAAAGGGTAAATACGCCACTCCACACGCAGCACAGTCCTATTGCTGCACGCGAAAGCTCTCTTTAGCATATAAAGAGGAGAAAACAAAGCGAATATGTATATCTCACCCGCTTTCACGCGCTCACACCTCTCTCCCCCATAAAAGCTTTCTTCACAAAATCAAGCAGGGGATTTGCAGAGCTCTAGAGAGAGAGAGAGAGAGAGCGATCATCGATACCTGCGGTATAGCTTTTGACCCAAAACCAAGATGCCGAAGAACAAGGGTAAGGGAGGCAAGAACCGGAAGCGAGGGAAGAACGAGGCGGACGACGATAAACGCGAGCTGGTGTTCAAGGAAGACGGGCAAGAGTACGCGCAGGTGCTCCGGATGCTGGGGAACGGTCGGTGCGAGGCCACGTGCATCGACGGCACCAAGCGGCTCTGCCACATCCGAGGCAAGATGCACAAGAAGGTGTGGATCGCCGCCGGGGACATCATCCTCGTTGGACTCAGGGACTACCAGGACGACAAGGCTGACGTTATCCTCAAGTACATGCCCGATGAGGCTAGGCTCTTGAAGGCCTACGGCGAGCTGCCGGAGACAACCCGGTTGAACGAGGGGATTGCCGGTGGGTTGGTCGAGGAAGACGATGCTGCTGGGGATGACTACATCGAGTTTGAGGACGAGGATATTGATAAGATCTAAATTTATAAAACCCAAAAAAATATAAGGTTTGGGTTTAGATTCAGTATAATTTGTTCTGTGTGTTTTGCTTGCGTTTCTACTTTCTGATACTACAACGAACAATATGTAACGTTTTGCTTTTTCTTATTCAATAATACTAAAGGGGTTGGCTGTGTTCTGTCCTGGTCGTTCAATAACTTTGTTGAATTTGAGAAGGGCATGAAGAAAGTTCTGGATTTGAGACTGTTCTTCATGATATCCTCAAAAATGTTATTTGCCCTTGCAATTTGACCATGATCAGAGGCATAGAATTTTAATCAATTTTGAAACCAGAGTCCTGGCAGCTTTATCCAATCAGTGGTGTATCACGTCACGATTCTGTCCTCAGTCAAAATGAACCCAAACCGATGAGCCAGATTATTTGGACATTGGTATTTACTATGCATCAACCACTATTCACTCTTATACCCCACACCCATATCTTTTTCATAGGATATGGTGTTTTTCATAGGATATGGGATTTTGTTCATGGTGTGGGATTTGAGATGATGAATATTATGAGAAGAATTGTTTTAGACATTATTCAATATATATCACAGCACAGAACAGATAACATTTTACATGCTCGGCCATTGCCGTTCTACCTGTGAACTCTTTCACATATAAGCTAACTCACGGTAACGTTAGTTCTGTGGTTCATTCTATGTCAAACACAACTTCCAATATCTTCTCACAAGAAATTTTTTAGTACTTAATCTTCAGCTGGTTCTGTGAACTTGAACAGAACATTCTGACATAGGCATTATGGTTTATCTTCAACATCATATAAATCAGTATAAATATAGTTTGTCATACTATAACATTTCTTGCCTTAGTATAACTCTCCTACAGTTCCCCATAAAGTTTTGCAGAGCAGCGATGGGCAGACTACATAAAACTGCTGCCATTGTATGAAGATCATTAGTGTTAAGAAAAAAAAAAACCAAAGCTAGCTTTGGTTTACTCATTCTCAAAAAGAAAATGTGGTGCGATGATTTTTGCAATTTCCAATCTTCTTCTTATTTTTTCTTAAGTGATTTCATTAATAAAACAAGAGTTTAATACAGCAAGGTAACATATATTACAAGCCAAATATTTGTTAATTAGGGAGGATCTTTCCCACAATGAAAGTCTAATAAGCAAGCTGAGATATTTATAAGAGGGATTTTTCCAAATTCATTATTGGAATGTGCCCAGTGCGCAATGGAATGCCCACATTGATTTTGGGATCGATGTATCTTGACTGCTCTCCATTCTTCAAGATCTTTTAGCAAGAATCTGGTGTCTCTTGCTAATCCTTCTACTAATTGTTTGCTTTTTTTGGTTGGTTTATACTATTGATGGCATTTGAGGAGTCTCCTATGATGATTTTTTTTATCTGCCTTAAATGTTCTTCTTGTATTCCTATGCAAGCTACCATTACCTCACCTTGATTGGGATCAATGCTCCATATGAATCTGGTTACCACAAATTTATGGCTCCCCTGTTAGATCTGCAGACTACAGCTGATGTGCATCCTTCCTTCCTTACTGCAACATCGAATGTAATTGAAAATGTGTTCTGATTATGGGGGCTTCCACCTGAGGTTATTATCTGCAGCTTTCCATTCCCATGCTTTACAATGTTCCTAATACATGTCAATGGTTTTTTTGTTTTTTTTGTTTTGGCAAACTGTTCTACTATTGGGCTGCTATCATTGTGAATTTTTCGATTTCTGGTGAACCAAATATTGTCCATTGCCAAAACAACAAATATCTGGAATTGGTGGGATTCTCTCTCAGAGAGATTGAGCTTATTTGTGGGATTTAAGATTGTGTCTATCCAGCTCTTAATTCCTAGTGGCATAAAGGATGATATATCCAGGGGCCAAGGTGATTGCCTCCATAAAATCCTTGTGAATGGACAATTTAGGATCAGATGTTTAGTGGTTTCTTCTTCCAACTGACAAATTGGACAAAGTTTCTGGTCTTCAGAGAGTGGAATACAAGTACTAAGTAAAGACTTAGCAGGCAAGATGTCATTTAGCACTTTCTATCGGAATAGCTTAAGATGATCTTGAAGCTTTAAAGACCCGAGTTTTTTCCAAATAGAAGTTGATTGTGCTGATTCTGTTGGAAAACAATAGCAGCATATGCTGACTTGACAGAGGAATGATGTGTCCATCTTGGAGTATCTTGTTCATTGTGATACTGGTATTCAGTGAGATGGGTTTTTTGGATTTCCAGCATAGAATTCTATGTGAAAAGAGTCTGAAGAAGAATTATGTTTCATCTTCTAGGTTCCTCTAAGATTAACTCTGAAACTTTCAAGCGAGGGTCTTGCCATGTGTCTGATGTCTTTGGTATGGGAGTGAACCAGTTTAAAGTTGGAATCCAGGGATCAGACCACACTTTAGTATCTAACCCCATTATTTATTTGAAAGCATATGTTTGAGAGAATGAAGTCTTTTTGTTTAATTAAATCTTTCCAGAATCTTGAGTCATTTGGTTTTACTGAGACAGTGCTCCAAGAGGTAATACTCATGTATTTTTGGACCAGCATTTCTTTCCATATGCTTTTTTCCTTACTGTTCAGATGCCAGACAAGTTTACTCAGCAGTGCTTTGTTAAAATTAGCAGCAAGTCTGATGCCTAGACCTCCTACTGACTTGGGTTTGCATATTGAATTCCAAGATTTTGGAGTGAAATTGTGCATTTTGCTTTCCTTAAAACCCTACTAAAAACGCATTAGGGCTCTATCTATCTTATTGGTGATGTTCTTTGGGAGCCAAATTGTGGACATTGTGTAAGAAGGAATGGCATTGGCCACTGATTTAATGAGGGTTGCTCTTCCTGCCTGTGAAAGGAGTTTCAATTTCCATCCTGTCAATTTACTTTGGATTTTCTCTAAGATCTCATTACACTGATGTTTTATTGAAGACCCAGAATTGAGTGGTAGACCTAGATATTTGATTTTAGAAGATGAGATCTTGTAGTTAAGGATTTCCCTTACTTCTCTTGTTATATTAGGTCTGCTGTTCTTACTAAACTGGATGGAAGATTTTGTTGTGTTTATTCTTTGACCAGACCAGGAGTTGTATGTTTCAAGACTTTCAAGGAAAGCTTGAGCATTATGGGTTGTAGCTGTACCAAAAAGAATTAGGTCGTCTGCAAAAAGCAGATGAGAGAGATAGGGTGCATTCCTACTGAATTTTATCCCTCAGATGTTTCCAGTATGTTCTTGTCTAGTTATTAGTCTTGAAAGAACTTCACTTCCTTATATAAAAGGAAAAGGAGAGAGGGGATCTCCTTGCTGATACCTCTATTTGGGTGCTCTACATAGGGGATCTCCTTGCCTGATACCTCTATTTGGGTGCTCTAGACCATGTAGAGCACCCTATAGAAATGGTCTAGAGCACCCTATAGAAATTTCCAATCTTCTAATCTAATAGGAAAGCATCCCTATAAGAAAACAACCACTTCTGACCGACTGAACTTAAAAAAAGGAAAAGATCCTGTTATGCATCAGATTAGCCTACTGGATGCGTAACAGATACAGTGGGATAATTGGTAGTGACAAGGTAATTCAAGAAGCACTTGGATCTCTTTTGTAGAACACTTCTAGGGGTTGTAACCTCCCAAAGCAAGCACAATGTTTCCCAAGACAAATACGAGAAAAGGACTTGAGACACTCAGTAGACTCAATAAAATAGAAGACTAATAACTAATGGATCTGTGACTTTCCGCTCCAATCGAAATCTTCTTCTTGCCATAGGCAGATTTCTCCCGATTCACAGTAACTAATAGAAGTTGGACTAATAACTAACGTAACATTTCCGTCATATTTGCTTATCCAAAGCCTAAGAATTTGAACTAGTTATGGTGGTGATTTGTATCGCATTTCAATGGCATTTTCCATTCAAGAATAGGTTATCATTCGATTAAACTACAACCAATTTCTATATGACTACTTATAAACAAACTCATTAGGAAGGCAAACAAATACGTGCATAAAAGAACAAACACTAAAGAACAAAGAAAGTTTGACCTTGAGGCATCATCTGAGCTTTCCTTCCCACTGCTCTTCTTGGCCGCTTCCTTGACCTTATTAATGTAACCATCAATCAAGGGAGTCAAAGTCGCCACGAAACGGTTCGCAGGAATGTAGTCAATTTCGCTACCAACGCAGTGGCTCTCACTCATCAAGCAGTGACTCAATGGCCTCATTCAACCGCAAAAGCATGGACTCTGCCACCTCCCTGGCCCAATTCCACCTCATCAGAACACTATTGTACTCCTTGGTCAGAAGCTACCCATCCTCCACCGTGTTAGGAGCTTGGTTGAGGAACTGGAGACATGGGTGCAATTGAGCTCAGATGGGTCTTGTTGTGGCTTAAACGATTGCTTGGGTATCGTTTTGGAAGGGAAGCCCAAAACGCGATGTTGTGCTTACGGAAATGTTGCGTTTGAAAATGAGAGTAAGAGCATTAGCAATGGCGTAAGCAAAAGTAAGGGTAAAATTTGACTAAAATCATATGTTTTACCTTTTGTCTTTGCCATTCAAGAGAGATTCCCACATTGGATTATCTATCTATTAGCTAAAATAATAATAAAATATCATTTTTTAACAATAAGCGCATTGTTTTACTTATTGTTCTAGAAGACGTTCTAACTTAGACTCCTTTATTGTCCTAATTGCCATGTGTATGTCAGTTATCTTTCTTGCTTTAGTTTGATAGCCTTGTGATGTATAAGGGAAACACAAAGGGGTGAGGGGTTTTTTTTTTTATCAAAACTGTTGTAAGAAACCTGTGAATCTGGAGATTGGGAGCCTCGAATCATCCCTTTGTAATTTTTCTTTCTATTCATTACAAATCAATATATCAATCAGTTTACATTCCTTTCAATCTTACATACTCGATTCAGCTACTGTTCTATTTGAAGTCATAACTTTTGGTATCTAGAGCCACTAGTTCTAAAGTCAGAGGAAGCTCGATCTAAGCAGCAGCAAGAAGTAGTTAACCATCAAGTGGAATCCCACGAGTAGAGTATTCAGGAGATCCGTGAGCAGCTTAATCAAATGGTTGACATGATGCACACCCTGGTTGCAAACTAGACACAGGTAGCTCACCAAGACCCACATTTAGAATTTGATCTTGAGCCTCATGACCACCGTAGACACATGAGCAGAGGGATCCAACTGAAATTTCCCTATTTTGATGGAGAAAGTCCAGCGGGATGGGTTTTCAAGGCTTCTCATGAATTTGAATTTCACCAAACACCTCTTGCACATCGATTACTCATGGCCTCATATCACATGGAAGTAAAAGTGTTGGTATGGTATCAAGATGCTATAAAGACTAGACAATTCACTAGCTAAGAAACCTTCACCCGAGTCCTACAAGTAAGGTTCAGACCCACAGCTTACGACTATCAGAGTTACATATTTGCTGTAATGCTCAACGTATTTTCATTATGATTTCAAGTGTTTATATACACACATTACAGATGGTTCTAGAATCTGAAAAGAGAATAAAAGGTTGTTATAGCATTGGAGAGAATAACATAAAGATTTTCTACGGTTATTCTTGCACTCTACATTGTTGTACAGTCTGTAATACTTCTATGCTAATGCGCCCCCTCGAGTCCAATGGGGTGTCAACAACATTGAGACTCGACCTAAAATTATAAAAATTTTCAGACACTAAAGGCTTTGTAAAAACATCCATAATTTGATCTTTAGAGCTAATGAAAGAGACTGTAAGAGACTTTGCAGCAACCCTATCCCTCACAAAGTGAAAATCAATATCCATGTGCTTGGTTCTTGAATGGTAAATGGGATTGGCAGCAAGATAATTGGCACCAATATTGTCACACCATAAGATTGGAGCTTGAGAGAGATTAATTCCAAGTTCACAAAGTACAGTTTGTACCCAAATTAATTCTGCAGCAGCAGTGGCAATGGATTTGTACTCGGCTTCGGTGCTTGATCTTACCACTATCTTTTGCTTTTTAGAACTCCAGGAAATTAAGTGTTTGCCAAGAAAAATACAGAAACCCCCTGTCGACTGTCTATCATCTGGGCATCCCGCCCAATCCGCATCAGAGTATGCTTGCAAATTGAAAGAAGTTTTGAAAGGAAACAGCAAGCCATGATTAATTGTGCCTTTGAGATATCTCAAGATCCTTTTAATAGCACTCCAATGTGGCAATTTTGGTGCATGCATAAACTGACATACCCTGTTCACATCAAAACTTATATCTGCTCGTGTATGGGACAAATATTGTAAGGCTCCTACAGTGCTTCTAAATAATGTTAGATCATCAAAAATGGGTGAATCATAATTGGACAGTTTCAAAGAAGCTGCCAATAGGATATTTTTATAAGCCTACAATTCCTCTCTTGCTTTATTGACAATAGAGTTAGGGTGTTGGAATCTTTTACCATGCACAAATTCATTTCTCCTGGTTCAAATCAACCTTGTTGTTATTGCAGTTTCCTCAAGTTCTTCTTGTTGTAGAGTATAGTAAAGTCTACTCCAAATATCCATGAAAGAGTTGTTATGAATGGACATTTTTTGAATTCTTCCATCCTTAGCACCAAACATCTCTTGAGGCATCACATCTCCATAATACATGATCTACTGATTCAGAAGAGTTTTGACAAATACGGCACATGTCATTCTCCACTATCTTCCTTTTTATTAGATTGGATAGGGTAGGGAGTGCATCTTGACAAGCTTTCCAAAGGAACATCTTAACAACATTAGGGATATGTAGCTTCCAGATTGACCTCTAAACACCATCATTTCTTCTATCATTAAAGGTGCCTCTATTGTTTCTATTGACAATCTCCTTATGGAGATGATAGGCACTCATAATCGAAAAGATCTCATCCTTTGTGTAGTGCCACACCAATTTATCATCTCTTTCTCCAATGCTTACTGAGATACTTTTAACCAGGTTAGCATCTTGAGGAGAAAATAGGTGTTCAACTAACCCACCTTCCATCCCTTCATATCAGAATCAATTAGGCCAACTACCTTAGCATCCTCCTCTATTCCAACTATAGGTGACTGAACCATAAGGGAGAGTGGTCTTGGGATCCATCTGTCCTTCCAAATTTGAATTTTCCGACCATCACCTATCCTCCAAATCAAACCTTCTTTTAGCAATTTTTGGCCTGCAATGATACTTCTCCATACAAAAGAAGGCCAACTTCCCAAGGTGGCCTCCAAAAGATCCTCCTAAGCAAAGTACTTCTGCTTGAAAATGTTTGCAGGCAATGATTCGTAACATCCTCTAGCTTTGCTTGGACAATATAGCAAGATTGAAAATTTTAAAATCTCAAAAGCCTAGACCTCTCATTTCCTTAGCTAAACCCATATATCCCCATTTAGTCCATTGGATTTTAGAGTGTTCATCGTTCTGTCCCCACCAGAATTTCTTCAACATGTTGTTCAGTTTCCGAGTGATAGGGGAAGGTAAAAAGAAGATGCTTATGGTGTAGGTTGAAATAGCTTGGAGGATAGCTTTCAATAGTTTCTCTTTACCTGCTGCAGATAGAAATTCGAGACCATGTTTTATCAAGAGAGATTGGAAAGCAACACATTTTGATCTTCCAACTGCAGTTGGTAACCTCGGGTACTTCTCATAGGATCCAGTTGATCTCACCCCTACAATTTCCACTATTGTGCTTTGTATTTCTGGAAGAATATTCGTGCTAAAAAAATTGAGGTATTCTCTTTGTTTAGCATGTGACCTGAGGCTCTTTCATAAAGTTCCAAAATATGGATCACTCTACTCCATTCCAGGAAACTTTCTTTGTAGAATAAGAGGTTATCATCTACAAAGAAAATTTGATTAATGCTTATTGGATTATTCCCAATGGGTACTCCAGATATACTACCATTTGCCTTAGCTTGGTTCAAAAGCGATGTTAAGGTCTTAGCACACATGATGAATAGATATAGTGAAAGAGGATCACCCTGCCTTAGGCCCCTTTATAGAGTGAATGGAGCATGTGGTTCACCATTGATCAGTATAGAGTATGAGACGAATGAGATACACTCCATTATAAAATCTGTCCACCTTTGATCAAACCCCATTCTGATCTTAACTGCCTCAAGAAATTTCCATTCCACTCAATCGTAAGCCATGCTCATCTTAGTTCTATCACATTATGTATATCAAAGTATTATCTATCAAATATTAGACCAAATCTTATATTTTAAAAAGAATAAATTCATAATGGATGAATAATGTGATATCATAGTAAAATGAGGGGGGCAAAGACGTAGTATATGGTATATACATGTATATATAGGTTACGCCATATACTATACTCTTATCTCACTTTTATCACATTATGTTGATGTGACATTAACCACCAACTATTAAATAAACTAGTGTTATTTTTTTCAATAACAAATTGAGAGTTATATAGATAATGCCACATTATATTAAAGCATGATAGAAATAAGATGAGAGTTTAGTAGGATGGGAGTGAGAAAGACATTTTTGGCATTGAAAGATAAAATCTGAATTTCCTAATCAAAAATAAATCAATATATCTTTAAGAAAATAATCATAAAATTATTTTTTTTTAAATACACTATATATTATACTCTAAACTCGTAAACCAATTCTTGCTTTTCTAAAAATAAAAAATCAATAGTTAATAAGCAATACCACACCAGCTTAATAAGATATATGACTGATGCTAATTTCTCTCTATGGATCATATTTTAAACTTGATGACATTTCATATGACTCTTCCTCTAATGATTACTGAAAAATAATCTTAGCTTTTACTGTGGAATAAACACGCTTGAATAGAGAAAATAGGATCAAAATTGTTGATGTCATGTTTGTATGCATTTGGGTCAGGTTCCAGCAACTTAGATCTTCAGAATTGGGCCTGTGAAAACGAATAAGAAAGAAACTGTAAGAGGGCGGCCTTGGGGCCAGGGAGTCTCTGATACCAAAGTCAATAGAGTATTTTAGAAGTTTGTAAAATATAATGGGAGAGTCTAGAGACCAGAGAGCGTTCTCGTACTTGAAAATTGCTATTTATACCGGGAGTCTGGGGGAGACGAATCGTGCCTGCCCCCGTGGAGTCCATGTCTTTTTTACTATTCCTTTTGTCAGAATCTTTTAATGCAGCATGCCTCTGTGACAGTGTCATTAATGCGGCGTGTAGCTCAAGTAATGGTGCCATTAATGCGGTGTCATTAATGTGGCTTGTAGCTCTAATTTGCCTTACTCTGCTAGTGTCCTAGATGGTCCGTCAATGTCACCTTGTTAGAGGATCAAGAGCCTCCCTTACTTCCCACTCGTTTATGTGGACAGGTACTTAAGGGCTAGACGTTGTTTAAGGGATCTCCAAGATGGTGAGTCTCATCCCCCCTGCAGTATACTCCCACATGGGGGTTGCGTCGAGGGGAGTCTACCTGCAGGCTGGCCGAGGGGCCTATTTGTTCTGGGCTAGGCCTTATTTTCTTATTCTCTTAGTTGCTCCTCTCAAACCCACTAAAAGGGAGAACAAAAACCCTTACAAAAATCACTATGATTATGTTTAGATTCACACATTCGTAAGTGATAATCCTTTAAAGCCCTTTCTACAATTATTTTGTTGAATCATCAATATCCTCCCAATGTATTTTAGACGAGGTTTTGAATGAATCCTGCATTCATTCTGCAATAGAAACTTATGAATTATATTTTATTCAAAAAAAAAAAAAGAGAGAAAAAGTTGGCAAAAGACTCGAGTTGTTTGCTCTAATTCAAAAAATGGTCGTAAAATTTGGGATGCTCACTTTTTAGAGTAAGGATTGATCTTGGGATAAAATATACACGAATCGAAGAAAGAATTAAATCTAGCGAGTAGTAACACTTTTACAACTTTTTTACATATTCTTAAATTGGTGACATTTTTGTAAAATAACGATATATACTCCAACAATATTTGGAAGTTGTACAAAAAAACTGTGTGATTATCATTATTTTTTATTTTTATCTTGTGATCCCTTACCTATAATTACAAGGTTTAGGAGCAAACTTCATTAAAACATCAATCTTTCATAAACATAGGGAAATAATCTGCAGCTGAAATCGATCTGGAGCCATAAACAATAAACATAGATCTGCCAAAGTCTTATTTTATTTATTATTATTAAGAAAAAAAGGGAAACACAAGAGTGATGAGAATCCACAGAAAACCTATATTCTACGTTACAGGATACAATTGCCTCTTGTACATGAAATACAGAGTACCAAAACAAGATGCAGGATGATTGGGGACGAATATAAAGCTTTCACAAGCTACCAAATCATATGAATTTCATTCAGTTCCAGCAATCTTCTTCTTCAATGCGTCAATATCTGTAGCTAGTTCTTTTCTGCTTGACTGAGAACAAAGAGTAATATCATATGTTATCAAGAGGAGGATCATAGACCTTACTGAAAAAGAAGAAATATTATTCTCATTCAACCTTCATTGGTGTAATATTAAATGATTGAAAATTTATGTGCTTTTCAATTTTTTACTCATCTGTCAATCATTTGATGCCACGTCAGATAATGATGAATAGGCGGATACGTGAATGATAATCACGGACTTATCTTATATGCAGAATACATAATAGGTGATAATAATAAGGTCCTATAAAGTAATTATGGTTATAAAGCAAGAAAGATTTTGTAGTCTCTCATATTTACCTTGAAGAGAAGGTAACGGTAGACAAACCATCCTGTATATCCTAGCCCTACCAACTCCATAATCTTTGGAAGCTGGGAAAAAAGAAAAAGAAACTCATGTCAGACTGCTTGCATAAAATTTGAACAGCCAACTAAGGAGCTGAATGGAATGCATCCTCTTGATATAATCCAATTAAATAAAAATGGAAGAGCACCAATGCACTTGTTATTAAAAGAGATCACCTACCAAAGGGACTGAGTTGACAGCACTAACTACAATAGAAGAAAGCCAAACAGCAACTATTGCCCCACCTCCATAGAGAAGTACTGTTGACTTGTTTTCAAGTGCATCCCACTGATTATTACAAAAGAAGGGAACCCTTTTAAACCATTGCATTTTTTGTTTACTCCTAACAAAATAGTATTATTATTAACCAAATTTGCTTCTCTCTCACCTTCTCCTTCAAGTCTGAAAATAGCTCACTGGTGTCAAGGCCTGATGAGTCTTCTGAAGAGGCTCTGATCTGAAGCAGAGGAGACCTACGGGACTCTGCTTGAAAGTGAAAAAAGAAAGCTATGTGCTTGAAACTTTCCAAATTTTATGCTTAGCTTTCTTGTTTAAATATTTGGTTTGTAATGTGTATATCTTCAACCAACTTATAAACATAGAGAGAGAGCAAGAAATGAAAACCTGGCTCAATCACAAGCCGATGACTGTGAGAAATAATTATAGAGAAGAAAAAAATTCCAATCATTCATTCTTCTTAAAAGCTAGAAACAGAAAGGGCAAAAGCAACAACACCAATATCCACTAGCTGGGGAACCCAAAATCCATTATCATTGTCTGTCTGTGCACATCTTGCATAATATTTCAATGCCCACCTTTGACTACAATGTAAAACTCTAGTATCTAGGCTCTACAGCCTCTACTGTCTCATAATAGTATATATAGTAAATACATACATACATACATGTACATCTCTACATCTCAAACCACAGGGCTTCTTTTAGTTTTAAAGAAGCAAATCAAGGAGTCCAAAAAGCTGTGCTGCTTCAAAAAACCAGCATGCATTTCCATAACTATAGGAGTAACACGAGCCATTAAACACTTAACTCTACCCTCCACCACCAAATGCCTCAGAGAAAAAGATAAAAGAAATACCTGAAAAGTGCTTAGCAGAAGCAGGGAAAGATGTGGAGGACAAGCGAGATGGGAGGAGAGGCAAAGAAGAGCAGCGGGCTGTGGGTTTGGTGGTGGGGAGGCGAGAGACTAAGACGGCGGTGTTGGTGTAAGCCGTCGCATATGCCGCCGCTGCTGCCATGGATGGAAGATGATAGATTTGTGGACAGCAAAACGATATGTCTATCCCCAACAGCTCAGCTTATTTGCCAATGTGGTGCTGAATTCGATTGCTTGGTCCCTTTGTTACTTGGGATTTTCTTCTCTCGCCATTGGTTTGGTTATCCGTTTTTGTAGTTTCGGGCACTGATTCCAGAGTGCGACACGTGGAGAAACTCAGCTTTCTGATTGGTTGCATCCCTATCTGATATCCACGCTTTTGGGTCATCTCTCTCACTTGTCTTGGTTTCAAAAGTGTGCCTTCTTTTTTGGTCTTGTGCTGCTCTCTTGTACTACGTGATGAGAATGATCACAGCTACAAGCTTCAGATTTCTAGCACAATTTTTTTTTTCCTTTTCATAATTTTTTAACGGATTTAAATATTTTTGAAAAAAAATACATTAATATATTAAAAGTCACTTCTTTAATCATTAAATTAAAAAAAAAATTAAATATATAAACGTTCAAAATGAAGAACAAAGTGACCGAGTAAACTAGCATTTTAATTTTTTTTTTTACCTGAACAAATTCTAGGATTCCAAAAGAGATAGAATGCAAGAGAACCTGCCGGATGAGGTAAGTTTAGGAATTTGACGCCAACTAATGAAGGGCTAAAACGTCAGCCTCTCATAATTTTTTACAATAGAACCAAATGGCATTGAATCAGAGTCTAGATTCAAAACTTTATTCAACCCTCCACTTCTCGTTCCCATTATTTCAATTTCGTTCTCAATAGCTCTCATTCTCAGTTTCGCATTCTTGTAGGTACGGTCCATATTCTCCGTCGGGTTTGCCAATTAGGATCCGTTTAGATTTGAAAAGTATTTCATATCATCTCATTATTATAATTTTTTTAAATTCTTACATAAAATATAATAAATAATTCAGCATTTTCAAATGTCAATTCAACTTTTTTAAATCTTAAAATATTAATAATATTAAAATAATATTTTAACAATTTTTTTCAACTTTTATCTTTTATCTAAAACTATCTCATTTCATCTCTGAATCCAAACCACAACCCCTATTGTTTCGAGATAGAAAAATTGTGATAGGCTAGAAAATAAAGCTTGGTCAAAAACTGAAGATAGGATCGAAAAATAAAGGTAGGCCAGAAAATGAAGACAGACCCAAAAAATGAACGTAGGTCAAAATATAAAGGTAGGACAAGAAAATGAAGCTTGGTTAGAAAATGACCCTAGGACAAAAAATGAAGTTTGGATAGAAACATAAAGGTAGAATAGACTTTGCTAATGCAAGAAATCATACAACAATTTAGAAGGGAATAAATAGTCATTCCCAACCCGTTATGACGATCTGGGCCTCAATCGGTGTAGTCTGGAACCCCCAACATGATCTGATGCGACTGTGCGTACGTCCATAATAATGAATGAAAAATAAATACTGAAAATGTAAAAGAGAGATAGACATACAGATTTACGTGATTCGACATAAAGCCTACGTCCACAAGGTTTTTGGGAAGGAAATATCCACTATAATAAACTTATTTATAGTCTCTCATACTCTCTGTACAATAGAGTTTAGAGCTCTATTTTTCTGGTAGAGATTTTGTCGTTGGAGCTCCTCTCCTGAGGTTGATGAAGCTGAAGAAGAAGTCAAAATCCCCTTGAAATCGTTCGCCATTTCTTTTTATATGCCCCCTCTAGAGTAGTGAGGATTTGCTGCTTTCCCTTGCGTTTGATATCTTTCTTTCCTTTTCATTTTCTTGATATTTTCCTTTTAGTGTCCACCTTTATTTTTCTTCTGACACATTCTCTTTTTTCTTGTCCCCTCTTTGTCTCTCATTCCCCTCTCTTCTTTTGTCTTCTAGTGGTGGAACATCTCCCTTGGGCTGGGCCTAATAGTTTTACTTTGTTAGCCATATATATTTTATCCATTCCAGACTTCTTATTCAGTTAATTCGACTTATTATTCGATGAATTGTGGTCTAAAATAAGAAGAATGGGCCATGGGAGGGTCTAAAATGAAGGTTTTCTCTAGAAGCAATTCATCATGATAAATCCCACTACATTAACTATATAATGTGTGCTTCAACATTTATTTTATATGTGTTTGGTAAAAGGAATGTGAAAAATATTGATAGAAAACTGCACAAATGCTTATCTGCAAGTTGACCTATGACTCCAACGCTTATTTTTTTCCAATAATGGTATTATTATTATTATTGAAATAGAATCTGCTAGTTGTCTGAGCTCCAAAGTTAACTTATAAGAGATAACACAGGTATTTTAACTGTACATGAACTCGAATAAGACCATAAGGGCTTTCTCTTAGCTAAGTTGAGCAGCTCACCATACATGCTCGATCCACACCAACCATCTTAGCCCAAAACTAATATTATTTTTATCTGTTATTGGTAATTTGGTACTGAAGTAATAACGTCCGACTAATTTTAGGAGTGCACAAGTTCTTGATATATAAAGAATTTCTTATCATGCACATTAGGTAATTCAAGTAAAATCTCCATAACTTATTTCTTCTAGAAATTATTTGCATCCAGAAATTAGAACGTTAGACTTGGAGGGAGCATGCATCGAGAGCAATGGCCCCACCGCTTGAGCAAACTCCTAGCTGTCATTATTGTTAATTGAATGCAAAGTTGACCGAGCAAAACGCATCGCGTCTATGAAGGCCGGCCAGACAGATGACCCTTTACCCACACACACGAAGAAGATGCATATAATTGTTTACAATTTAAACACAAGCTGCAATCTGTCTGCATCTTGGTAATTGGTTAAAGCAAATCGAAGTAGCTTAGAGACAGACACTTGGGAGGAAAAGAGTGAAAGCAACTTCGGACTCTCCAATATTCGCATTAATGGGCAATTACTCCTCTAATTATATACATGACCAAGTTTCGTGGCCTTTTAAATCATTGTAATTTTCTATTTTTAGGTTGCTTTTGGGGTAACCACGGGGCCTCCAAATCACTAGCCTTAAGACAAGCTCTCGTATTCCTTGGACATGCAGACCTTTCGTCTCTCCCTGTGGGACTCTTCCCACCTGAACTCCTCGTTGGCACCGTACGTCTGTCTCAACTTAATCTCACTCTCTCTCAACTAACCCATCTGATTAGGAAAAAGAAAAGGTATACTTAAATATAAATAGAAAACAAGAAGAGAGTACCCAACAACAACTCAAAGTCGACCCCTTCTTTTGTGGGTGCCAGTCTAATATGACTTCCCATACTCATATAATACAACCCTATTCAAAGTTTCAAACCCCTCCCATTACCCTTATTCCATTGCCACATTATCCTTCACCCTCTCCGGCACAACCCATTTCCCTCTAATTCCCAGGTAATTCCAAGAAGATCGCGACGAAGTCAATATTAAAGGGATTTGAAGAATTCGAAGTGGTTTTGATCTCATTTTTTAAGCACTTTAATTTGTTAAGGTGATGTTGTTTTACCTTCTCATACCCACCAATTAATATCGTTATGATATTATTCATGGTTAACCTTGGTTCGTATATTTTTCCTATTTGTGTCTGGAAATAAGCAATTAGTTTCCGGTATGCCTTCCATGAATTGTAGGAAGGTTGCATGAGAGAATCTTTAATGGGTTTTCCTGATCATGATCAATGGCTATCCGGTACTTCTGCAATTCAGGAACTGATCAACATAAAAGACAGGAAAATGCTTTCCGGGTAAAGTTGATGGGCTTCTGCAAAAGCTGGTGTTACATCATGTTGGTGATGTTTTCTTTGTCATTGTCATCGTTTGCTCGAGGCTCAAACGATTATGACCTTGACTCTTTAAATGCTTTTATTCATGATTATGCAAATAAATCTCTAGGAAATCCTCGTACAGGGATTCTATACAAGATTTCCCTCCCTGTAAACTTCTCAGGCATGGAAGTCTCAGCTATCAGACTCCGAAGTGGGCAGTTTTGGGCCACAGGCCGAAAGAAGATTAGCCTCTTCCAATTCCCACCAAAGATTCGACCAACGCCTTACGCGAAAAGGATAGCCATTCTGTGTCAAAACTTCGGCAAGTGGTCTTCTTATTACTATAACGTGCCTGGCTATAGATTGGTTGCTCCTGTGGTCGGATTCGTGGCATATGATTCTTCTAATTCAAGCACCTTAGGCAATCTTAAAGTCAACTTCAGCGTCATGGGGAACCCTATTTCAGTTCATTTTTCTCATGATATTGTGCTTGGAGGAAATGACTTGACACCAAAATGTGTCAAATTTGGTGCAGATGGATCGTTTACACTGCAGGACATGAATGAGTCGTACGTTTGTGTTTCACGAAGTGCAGGTCATTTTTCTGTTGTTGTACCAAAGAAACATGATCCGAGGATTCTGAAATTTTGGGTGCTTGGATTC
>QEOT01005756.1:18571-103718 GCA_003123785.1 Pterocarya stenoptera
ATTGGGTGATGCCTGCCGTAGTGGTTGAGTTATTAGCTAGTTGGGTGATAACAAGTGGTGCTCCACAAATCAAAGTTGTATGGAAGATGGTCCCTACCTACATTTGTGGTGCATATGGCAAGAGCGTATCAAGTGGACATTTGAAGACAAGGAGCGGACACTAGAAGAGCTTCGAGCTTTATTTTTTTCGCAACGCACCTTATTTCTTTGGACTATAGCTGTAGATTTTAATGGCCTAAATGTACATGATTTTCTTTCTTCTATAGCGACCTAGATAGGTCTTATCTCTTGTATACCTTCTTGTGTACTTAGGTTATGCCTATCCTTATTAATACTACCATTTACTTATAAAAAATAAAAAAAAAACAAATACAAGAAAATTGTTTTGGTTTATGTTTTCTTGAAAGTTGTCTTGATTCTTTTCTCTCTCTTTTTCTCATTCAAGAAAACTTGGGCAAATGACTAAATGAAAGTCTTTTTCAAGAGATGAAAATCTGTTCCACTGTTTAAAATTTGTTTAAATTGAAATTGAAAAAAAAAAATCTTACAGCCTTTTTAAAACTTTCAACCAAAAATACCCAAAGAGTTGTAACCGTTTCTAGTTCCTAAATAGGTGTAATCACATGTATACTTCTAGTGTACTTGGGTTATGCCTATCTCTATATCAATAAAATATCTTCTTACTTATAAAAAAAAAAATACCCGAAGAGTCCTTTTCATTCAGTTCAAGAACTGAATTAAAGGGAATGGTACAGCAAGCAAGCCTAAAATAAAAGTAGATCTTGAAAAGCTTATTGTAGGTCTTAACCATGGAAAGAATACAAATCGGGTAGGGTACGGATTGGCACACCAACTAACAAAAAGAAATGCATGGTATACATCATTAAATATGTGTGATTATTTTATCATCCATGAAATGCATCACTTTTCCAAAGAAAACACAAGTGCTTAGAAAGGATCCAGATTTGTACTAGGTTCAAACCTTAATTGAATAGGTGTATATCACACAAGCTATAAGGATTTTCGTTCAGGCTTATTATATGACATTGTGTTTTTCCTAGTTTGGATATGTCGCAATTTATTAATTTATGACATTATTAAATTGCGTAGTCATATTTGGGATTCTTTAATGTCTATAAAACTCGTATTACATGATGCTAGGGAATGTAATGATGTAGCATTACCAACCTTATCGGGAAGTGGGAGTCATTGTTGCTATAATACAAGCAATTATCTAGATAAGCACCTGATGAAGTCAAATTGACCTAAGTTCTGGCTAAAACTTGAAGATACCAACAAATAGTGGGTAGGACTTCAAGGAAAAATCGAGAATCAGCATGTCAACAATTAAAGAAGCAACCCCCTGAACAATTAGAAGCCCCGCACCTTATCGGTAACAAATTATTGATAAAGGAAGTAGAAATAACCAAAGATTAAAGGAAAATCATAAATTCGCTCACAAAGAAAATTAGGGTTTGCAGACCATATAACATTAGCCAATTCATTAGCAAGGAAATCACAATTAGAGTAAAATTATGGAATAAAATATCTATAAACAAAAGAGAGAGCTTAGTAAGCGACCCAATCGAAGGAAAATTTTAAACTAATTACACGTATTGCACAACTATTTTATAAAATAAACCTCGGCCACATTATAAAGCCAAAGATAAAAGTTGACAAGCAGATTCATACAAATAAATAAACCTCAGCCACAAGATAAAGTGGAAGATATCTTGAATGAAAANTGTCCATTACTTGTGGCACAGCTGAAGTCCCTAATTTCAGGTCAGGATTGGCTTCAACTATCATTTATAACAAGCTAAGAAATTTTCAGCCACGTCTAAACTTATACTCTAAAGGATTAACCAAAGTTACAATTTGAGTTCCTTGGAATCATTATAATCACTAGATCTCTGTGAGATCTCATTTACCCATCTTCTATAGACCTAGGGTATTACAAAACCCCAAAATTCCCCAACTCCTAGGGCTTCCTAAAGCTCATCCTCCTGTGGGGTTTAGAATAAAAAAACTCGCCTCTTGCCACCTAGAGATCAAATATACCTCTCTATTCGACCTCCTGCCCTTATAACTCTTAACTCCAAGAGCATATAATCACTCCAAGTCTTCGCTAGCAGCTAGCCAAGAGAAGGTGTTCAGATTGCACTGACACATTGTTGGTTTGACAGAATACACACTAACACTAAGCAACAATTATGAGGCCCTATCACTTTCTTAGCCCACAAACCAGACTTAATCTAGAGGCCTTGAGTGACCATGAAGTCCTAGAATAGGCTGCCACTGAATAGAAACCAAAGACCTCACAAACCGATAGTGAGTTTATGCTGAAATTTTCTGACTAAGGACATGTTTGGTAAGTGAATATTTCTCTAATCTTTAGAATTCTTGAAAAAGAATTGAAATGTATTGTGTTTTATGAAAGTTGAATGGTAGAATGAAGATTTGTTTGGATAACAAATTTGTTTTTTAGGTTTTTTATAAGTAATAAATCTTTATGAAAAAGCACAAAAGGTGCAATCCAAATATGTGGGAAGTATAAAATAGAGATACCTATCTAAAGGGAGAAATAGATACAAATATATGGACAGCAGCCCTGGGTAAGATTTTGACTACCGATAATCTGCGAAAGCACGGGGTAATTATTTCAGATTGGTGATGTATGTGCAAGAAAACTGGCGAGACAGTAGATCATCTCTTGCTACATTGTGAGACAGCGAGAGCCGTGTGGAGCAAAGTGTTTAGTCAAATAGGGTTAAATTGGGTGATGCCTGCCGTAGTGGTTGAGTTATTAGCTAGTTGGGTGATAACAAGTGGTGCTCCACAAATCAAAGTTGTATGGAAGATGGTCCCTACCTACATTTGTGGTGCATATGGCAAGAGCGTATCAAGTGGACATTTGAAGACAAGGAGCGGACACTAGAAGAGCTTCGAGCTTTATTTTTTTCGCAACGCACCTTATTTCTTTGGACTATAGCTGTAGATTTTAATGGCCTAAATGTACATGATTTTCTTTCTTCTATAGCGACCTAGATAGGTCTTATCTCTTGTATACCTTCTTGTGTACTTAGGTTATGCCTATCCTTATTAATACTACCATTTACTTATAAAAAATAAAAAAAAAACAAATACAAGAAAATTGTTTTGGTTTATGTTTTCTTGAAAGTTGTCTTGATTCTTTTCTCTCTCTTTTTCTCATTCAAGAAAACTTGGGCAAATGACTAAATGAAAGTCTTTTTCAAGAGATGAAAATCTGTTCCACTGTTTAAAATTTGTTTAAATTGAAATTGAAAAAAAAAAATCTTACAGCCTTTTTAAAACTTTCAACCAAAAATACCCAAAGAGTTGTAACCGTTTCTAGTTCCTAAATAGGTGTAATCACATGTATACTTCTAGTGTACTTGGGTTATGCCTATCTCTATATCAATAAAATATCTTCTTACTTATAAAAAAAAAAATCCCCGAAGAGTCCTTTTCATTCAGTTCAAGAACTGAATTAAAGGGAATGGTACAGCAAGCAAGCCTAAAATAAAAGTAGATCTTGAAAAGCTTATTGTAGGTCTTAACCATGGAAAGAATACAAATCGGGTAGGGTACGGATTGGCACACCAACTAACAAAAAGAAATGCATGGTATACATCATTAAATATGTGTGATTATTTTATCATCCATGAAATGCATCACTTTTCCAAAGAAAACACAAGTGCTTAGAAAGGATCCAGATTTGTACTAGGTTCAAACCTTAATTGAATAGGTGTATATCACACAAGCTATAAGGATTTTCGTTCAGGCTTATTATATGACATTGTGTTTTTCCTAGTTTGGATATGTCGCAATTTATTAATTTATGACATTATTAAATTGCGTAGTCATATTTGGGATTCTTTAATGTCTATAAAACTCGTATTACATGATGCTAGGGAATGTAATGATGTAGCATTACCAACCTTATCGGGAAGTGGGAGTCATTGTTGCTATAATACAAGCAATTATCTAGATAAGCACCTGATGAAGTCAAATTGACCTAAGTTCTGGCTAAAACTTGAAGATACCAACAAATAGTGGGTAGGACTTCAAGGAAAAATCGAGAATCAGCATGTCAACAATTAAAGAAGCAACCCCCTGAACAATTAGAAGCCCCGCACCTTATCGGTAACAAATTATTGATAAAGGAAGTAGAAATAACCAAAGATTAAAGGAAAATCATAAATTCGCTCACAAAGAAAATTAGGGTTTGCAGACCATATAACATTAGCCAATTCATTAGCAAGGAAATCACAATTAGAGTAAAATTATGGAATAAAATATCTATAAACAAAAGAGAGAGCTTAGTAAGCGACCCAATCGAAGGAAAATTTTAAACTAATTACACGTATTGCACAACTATTTTATAAAATAAACCTCGGCCACATTATAAAGCCAAAGATAAAAGTTGACAAGCAGATTCATACAAATAAATAAACCTCAGCCACAAGATAAAGTGGAAGATATCTTGAATGAAAACAAAAAAAGGTGGGGGAAATTACCTGCAGGACCGACCGATATGAAGAAGACCATCCGTGGAAAAGCCAGAACACTTATCGATCTTGAGCGCGTGGAGCTCGCGCCCGCGAGACCGAGCAAGAAGCTCAAGATCGGAGTCCTTCACAATCATTCGCCGGAAGTGAAGCGACTTCAAGCAATTGAAAGACTCGGCGATCTCGTTCACCCACGGAGTGACGTATCCTCCCCAGTTCTCGTCTATTAGATTGAACATCGCGGCCCTGGGCTTCCCCTTGAGTTTCAGAGATTCCAGGTGCCGAAACCTCCGGCGCAGCCGATCGGGGCTTGTAGTGTAGCAGAGCGCGATTGTCAAGTGTTTCCGCGTCAGTGCGTCAAGCTCGTACCACCGGCGGCACACCAGAGACGCAGCGTCCCGGTCCTTTGGGTCGTGAATATACGGCATCACGCAGTCCAGAACCTCGTTAGACATTCCGGTACACACTCTGGTCCCATTCTGATCCTCCATTGCTACCAAAAACCCAAGAAATACTCCGGGAAAAACTTCTCTAATTTTTTCTAATAAACAGAAATTATTTTCACACTCAAATCTCAGCTCAGAAGCTTCCAGAGCCTTAAATCTCGAAGCCGAAATCAGTTAAACGAATCAGTGAGTAAAAAAAAAAAACAAATCAGAAACCGTATAAAGTAAAAGACCCACTCATCTGGCTTCATCTGCGAAACAAGAAAAAAGAACACCAACTAGCAAAGTGAAACTCGGTAAGTACGCAACAACGCGGTTCGGACAAGATCCACATGGTGAGAGAGAGATCGAAGGGTGGAGATCGCCGGAATTGGAAACCGACGGAGACGGTTGGAAAACAGTTAAAATGGGAAGGGGATTGAACCAGATCCTTGTGAGGGTCTATCATGCGCTTTGAAAAACAAGAGGGTCAAGTTTTTGGGGGTGTGAAAAAGGAAAATTAATTAAAAAAATTAAAAATAAAAGAGCATACGACAAAACTATTTTGATATCATTATTGCTCCGATCTGCTTTTCGCACACCACCCTCATCCACCCCCAGATTATATAAGAAAGGATTTTGTTATTCATCATTTTTATATATTATATAATATTTTTTATATTTATTTTATATTTATTAAATTAATTAAATTATTCTACTAATTATTTATACATTATTTAGATATTTATTTTGTAAAAAAAATTTATAAATTAAAAAATTATATATAATAAGTGGTGTAAAAATAACAAATAAAACTTTTTACTGAAAATAGTCATAGAGTGTTATACTTATACCATATTACCATGTCTTCGTAAAAATAAATCTAGATATATTCTTACATCACATGTTAGATTTATTTATAATAAAAGTAGTCTTATAATTTAATATATTATATTAAATTATTTATAAATTTATTTATATGTAATCACTTTAAATATATCATCATTTATAATAATTTTCTAATCTACTTTAAACTTTGGATAAAAATTTATGTTCAGATTAAAAACAAAATAGAGATGATTTATATCCGAAGAACTCATGCGCTCCCGATATCATATTATTAAAGTTCTTTTTTTTTTTCATAATATAAGTTTTATAGAGGAGAGGATTATGTGCTTTAAAAATATTTAGTAATTTTGTAAATAAAATAAGAAGTTTCAAAGTCAATTATTGATAATTGTGGTGGGTGGTGGGGAGGAGGCGAGTTATGATTGGTGCGGTTATGTAGGACTGCACCAGACACGTGGGTTTTTTTTGGAAGTTTTTAACGTCGGAAATTTGAGGGAAAAGTTGAGAGACTTATACTAACGTTGTTTCCCCTGGTCTAGTCCGGACATGATTGAACCTAGAATTATGAACCGCATCCCAAAATATTCTCCTTTCATTTAAAGGCTGTGAAAGCGACGTCGTTTGTATGAAACTATTTGGAAAATGTCGCCTAAAGGATAGGTGTTAGAATTGAAATTTAGAATATATTTATTTATAAATGTATTTATACTTTAAAAGATTGGTGACTTTCAACTTCTATGTACTCATAAATTATTAATTTAATGTATTTATTTATTTTATTTAAATGTGCTCACATATGAAAAAATATATATGTTTATAAATCAGTTTATTAACATAAGAGAAAAGCTAATCTAACAGAGGATCCATCCCAATAATATAATTTTTATAAATTTTTTTATTTAGTGATTAAGAAAGTATTTTTTAATAATATTATAAATTTTTTTTAAAAAAATATTTAAAGATAAAATAAATTAAAAAGACTAATTGATCTTGTCGGAAGTTATTCTCGTGCTACACGTCAGCTCGGCTATTAACATAATAAATACATGATTAATATAGAAATTTATAATGTCGATGGCATGGTGACGACTATAGTGACCTGTGGGTGCAAAAAAGTGAAACCGGAAGTGTACGTGGACGTGGTAGGAATTGTTACGGCAACGGTGACATGGGATGAGATCATGTTTGGCAGCTAAAACGCTATGGCTGTATTATAAATAGAACAAAAATTATCTACCATATATTCTTCAACAATATCCCTCCGTATTTTTCTCGAATTTTCTAACTTTTGAAAATGACAAAGAATCGTGTCACCTGAAAAGAAATCTTGTAACGAGCCTTATTAAATTCTGTTTCCTTTTTTAAAGAACCAACTTTCTTATTTTTCTTGTTTTTAAAGAACAAAAAAAAAAAAACATGTGCAGTTTATGGTGGTTGTGAGGTGACATATATGATCACTATTATTATTGCCAGGTAAGTCATTAGATCATGGCCTTGTTTCAATTAGATTAAAGCAATTTCACATTCATATATATATATATATATATATGGAAAATGATTAACCCACAACATATTTACAACATATTTTACAATAATGTGTTAAAGTGAGGGGTATTTTGGTAAAATATTGTATAAAAATAATAACACTTTACCACAATGCCCTNGGAAAATAATTAACCCACAACATATTTACAACATATTTTACAATAATGTGTTAAAGTGAGGGGTATTTTGGTAAAATATTGTATAAAAATAATAACACTTTACCACAATGCCCTCACTTTAACACATTGTTGTAAAATGTGTTGTAGAATATGTTGTGAATGTATCATTACTCTATATATATATAATAGAAGCCTATTTTTATTTGAATTACGTGTCCACCAAAGTGTGAGTATTTCCGAATGTGACCACAAGAGAGAGATTATACGATTAAAAGCAGCTAGATATTATCAAAGATTGTGCAAGTCTCGCATAAGAAAATAAAAATCATCATTAAAAAATAATTTTTTTAAATAAATTTTAATTAATTTATAGGTTACATAAATCTAAAAAGACCAAGCTAGCTAGCTATCTCCCACTAAGATTTGTGTATTAGTAATATACAAAATACATGATCGATCTACCAAGTACCAACCAATTAGTTGTTGAGTTTTGACATTTATAATTATGAAAAATTTTATACATTATACTACCATCTCACTTTCATCCTATTAAATATGATGTGGTATATTTATTACTATTAAATAATTATTTATTATATGATTTTTTATCATCTTATAATAATTAATGTGTCACATATTATTTAATATAATTAAAATAAAATAAGAATATAATGTATAATATTACTATATAATTATGTATATATAGATCATATTCTGATAAGGCCGATTCAATCAGATTCTTATAAGTAATTTAAAAAGAAAAGACAAAAAATACCACGTCAAAGACTTTATCCTTGAAAACAATGCATTACCCATCTTTTGCATTAAAAAAAGCTGACACCTTTCGGTACTCGTACGTAATAATTTCAGTACCCATATAATTATTATATATGGGTATGTATGTGCTATACCAATTTTTCTGTTAAACTCATTCAGTATTCTCTTGCTTTAAAAATTGAGTATATTAAAAATAAAAATTTTCAAAATATGTTCTATATTAAATCCAATTGATCGAGATATACAGATCCCTTTAAAACTTCTAGGTTTTCACAGGAATCCTGAGAATCCGGCCTATATATATATTTATATATATATATATATATGTGTGTGTGTGTATGTTGGCTTCTATTTGGGAAAAAACAAAAACGACAAAGCCCCAATGGTTGGTTTGAGAATGTATCGCAGCAATTAAGTTTGTTTAAGAATTCTTGGTTCTTACGAAAAAGGCAATTGAAAGTGGAGGAGGAAAGACATCGATAGGATAACGTAATGAAGGGAAATATTGCATGCATATTATATTAAATACATGTATACATATATATATATATATATCATGTGTGTGTGTGTGTGTGTTTACATGTATATATGGTGCTTTAATTTGTTTTTGGTGGAGCTAGCACATGCAAACGCAGGCTGACTCGACAGTGGTCCACAATGATCCGCTGTCAACGAAGCTTGCTATCTAAGCCTGGTAAGGTACATGCCCAGAAAAAAACATCTTCAATGGATCGATCCTGCATGTTATTTATTTTTCTTCCAGTTTTTATTCGAATCAGTCATAGCTAGCCAGGGTGAATTATATTTGGTCACTTCATGCATGTTGTTTACTTTAATTAGTTGCAGAATTATCATTGAGCTAGCGCGTGCAGATTTTCAAGGACACCTGCAAATCTTCCGACGTTTCCTAAGCATTTTCCTTCCCAATCTCGTTTTCTAGCTAGATCAACAAATAACGCGAAAACATGTTTGGGATTAATTAAAAAAAAAAAAAAAAAAAGTATTTGTGCAGGATGAGTAGTAGAAAAGAGAATCGTTGCAAACCTTTTTTAGAGAGAGAGGAAAAAAAAAAAATCGCCGAAAGCTCCAATAAAGAATCAAATCGAGCAGTGAGAATTAGTTCCTTTCTCTTTTCCTGCTTCTTTAAAACACAATGAGTGGAATTGGGTTTGGAAGAGAATAATGCAGGTACTTGCTTGTTTTTCGTTGGGGACCTCACCTGTATTATAATTCATAGAGGCACCTTATATTTTTAATTAGAATGCCAAAAAGTGAGAAATTGATCAATGACAAATTAAAGAAAATCAGTCACCGTTTGGAGCTATTTTTTTTGGGTATTTACCCTCTAGTTTGTTCTGTACAGCTATTGGAATTGCAGTATTTTGGAGAAAACTTCACAACTTGTAGCAGTCCAATTGTTCATATGATGACCAAAAGCAGAATTCCGAGGGCATGTGATCTGAGCATATTCAAGTTTTATGAACGGTAGTGAAATAGTTTGAGTAAATATGTTTTAATGAGTTTTGAAAAATATTATATAAGAGTATTGGCATTAGCTTTAGCCATATGCTTTTTCATCTTTGAATTTAGTTAATATCTTCCACATTTGGCCTACATTAAATTAGTCATTTCATCTAAAATATAAGCTATTGTAATTATATCATTTTTTTCATATTTGAAAAGTACCGACCGTAACAAGTCTAAAATGAATATATGAGATTATTATATATTATAGATATGAATATATATATATATGGTATTATTATATATTATGAAAATGAATATGATCGTTAGAGGTTATTAAAGATTATAAAAATAAAATAAAAAATTAATTAAAAAATAAAATTATTTAAAAATTTAGAAATGTTGTATTGATTTTTATGCGTAAATAATAATTAAAAAAATACTTTATATTTAAAAAATATTTGAAAATAAAATTATCTCATTTTGGAGACGTCATTCTTATGAATTCGGTTATGTTTGGGGGGAGGGATGAGATTTCTCATCTCAATCTCATCTCATCTCATCATTATATCTTTTTCAAATCCCCATATAAAATATAATAAACAATTCAACTTTTTCAAATTTTAATTTAACTTTTTCAAATCCTAAAACAATTATAATATTAAAAAATAATATTTTAAACTTTCATCTTAACACTATTCATAAAATTTTCAAAAATTTTCATCTTATCTCAACATCCAAACATAATCATTGTTTCGGAAACTGGCCCCCTGTATCAAATAAGACAAGTTCAAGCATGCAGATGCAGGGGGGCCAGTTCAAGACCGCCAGCCGATTTTTTTTTAATGAGCTTTGTTGTTCTCATCCGTTTGTTGTTTTGTAGCCTTTAGTTTTTTGGGCCAGGACCAGATGTTTTTTTCTTCAGGAAAAAAAAAAAAAAAAACTGTGGGAAGAGAAGAGATCATGTCATACCTGGCTAATTCAAATCCACTTCTCGCCAACTGATTTATACCATTTTGTGCTGACTCTATATGCACAAAAGAGAAAGATACCGTGCTGATAGAGAAGGCCAACTATAGAAACCTGTTTCTTGGGCACCCTGTCTCAATCAATCAATAAAGTTTTTTTTTTTTTCTGTGCAACTGCACCCCTTGTACAGTAATCAATCAATAATTATGAGAAAAGTGGTCACAAGTTTGAATAGTATTGTCGCCATCTCACTCCAAATTAATAGAATCTATTTAAAGCAAAGCACGACTTATTTTAACCATTTTACCCTTGTGTTGACAAGTGAAAATAATCACTTTAAAAATCCCACATTGAATTAGGCAAAAACTCAACTATTTACTTGGGAATATAGTCAGATGTATCCCATTCCCAGCCAACAGAGCATCCTAGCCCTGATTATACACATTAGATCCTTCGCAATAGTTGCAATACTAGTCTAGCTAAGGGGAAGAGGAAAGGGAAAGAAGTCCATTTAAGGTTGTTAATTTGCCGAATACCATTACTCTTTGCTATGGGACTATTAGTATGAAGTTATTAACGACAGAATTCAGAAACAGGAATGAAGGTGGCCAAGCATAAAAATACGAGAACGACGTTTACGACCAAAACTAAGTCCAAATTTTATTCACATTCTACTCGAGAACTTGCTCAATTGGGGCTCAAGTGAGAACAACAAATTACAAACAGAAAATTTCGCCCGTTGCAACTCAAAAAGGGTAAGCAAACCTACAGCAACATATCTACATTTGAGGGATGAAAAACCAGATCTACAGAGGAATAAAAAATGAGCCCATGCATGAGAATCATTCTATCAATCACTTTCTTCCATCCAGTCTGAACAAGAAGTGGATCCCTTATCAACCGAACAAGATCCAACTGAACCACAAGATGTTGCAGGATGTATATCTGTATTACCGTAGCTGTCTCCATCAGATCTCTCAGTGAGAGACAGTGAACCCAAACTCATCGCAGCAATGCTGTTAACAATAACACCAGCATCTCTGGTTCCGCTGCATAGACCCTGGCTCCCAGCAACAAGTATGCTTTGATTCTGATCTGTTTTTGTTAGAACAGCAGGAAATACCTCCATCAATGGCAGGTTAGTCCGGGATGATCCGCTGATGAGTAGCCGCAATGTCTCTCTGGCACCCTTTTCTAATATACTGTCGGTTTCAGGCATCAAAGGGTTCACAAGTTTTGTATGCAATGGATGGATGGCGGTTGAAATAGAAGGACCAGCACTAACCAAGTAGCCTTGGCCGGAAGAGCAAACATCAATAACCGGAATGTGAACAATTGGGTCGCACATTAAAGGTGTGAAAGTTGGCAATATCTGATGAGAAGTTTGCAACTGGAACAAAGGGTCTGGCTGAAAAGCTGGAAAGTTCACTGTGGAAGCTTCACCTAGACTCGGAGGCTGTGTAGAATTCAACAAACTGGATGGCATTCTAACCGGAACTAGAGAAGAAAGATGGGGAAGTGACTGTGACTCATTTGATGATGCAGGAAGTTGCTGAGGTGCCGCTGAGAATTGTGGGGTTGAAATACCAGGAGTGCAATGACAATAGTGAGGGGAGAAAAGAGGTAACCCTACACAAGAGACTTGAGTCGTGAGGTATAAAGCAGGTGCAACAGCCAATTTCCCTAGGGACTCTATCAAACTCGATGGGGAGAATGGCAGATTCCTGGTGATATCATTTTCTGAATTATTTGATGAGGATGCATCAACTGCAGTTGACAAAGTAATGGTCAAATTCTCAACTGATGAAAGATGGCCATCCCTTCGCCATCTCAATTTTTCCCTAGCGGCACCCCTGAGAGAAGACAAGTTTCTGGGTGGGCCCTCTTTAAAGGAACTGGTTCCTGGACTGAGGCTGCCTGGATGAAATGAATTTGCCTCCGCGGATTGACTTCCAATGTGCCGAGAACGCAGAGATTTAAATGATATCAGTGAGTGTCCACTCTGAGATGTATCAGACAGTTCAGTGGTGGTATCCAAGGGAGGAATAGGCGAGCCTGGAGAACTTGCTTGTGTACTACCCACTGTTGCTGCAAGATAGGCATGAAGATGAATTGCAAAGCAGCTGAGGCGTGACTCACAGATTCCAGTTAATTCAGCAATAGAAGGTTTCCTCTTGAGCAAATCCTTCATCTGTTAGAAGGGAAAAAGAAAAAAGACTTTTGGTGAAACCGGTATCTTCTTCTCAAATCAAAACTGGAAAATCTTAGGGTCAAACAACCTGAAGCCTCAGGGCCCACTCAAATTATCATGACACGGTGTGTGAGCGTGCATGTTCTTTCATGTAGTCATACACACCTTTACAAGCAATTCAACTCCCAAAAGCTTTGACTTCTCTGAGCACCAAAAGTATACAACCTGGCCACCTGGGATCTTTATAAGAAACGATCGGCCAGAATTATCTGCTGGGATCTCATCCACTGCTACTAAAGACTGGGACTTACCACTCAAGGTAAATAATCTCTCCGTCTCACCATTGTCTCCAATGAATGAGAGGCACAGATCAGCTGTCGGCAAAACTGTAAGATTCAGATTTCCCCTGCAACAATGGAGAGGAGAGAATGACTTGGGAACATTGAACAGAGAAATAACTGGCAATACTACACATCTAACAAAGTAAATAAGCAGACCATACAGTGTATGTCTGGATTGTTATCAAGAGCAAATGAAAACAGTGTACATAATTCAATTTAATGTCTAATCCAATATTAACTTCACCTATTATTCAGTTTTAATATAAACCATACCGCATGACAATAAATAAAGTTTAAACACATAACTTTATGCTTAATTTATCTATTAAAAGCTTTGACTGACAAAGAAACCCCAAAGCATGTCATCTCGTATCTATTTTCACTTTTGAAAAATAAACACAACTAGTAATAAATCCTAGTGGAGACAATGGCAGCAGTGACACTAGATGAGGTCAAATAAACTGAGAAAGAGATCATGCTCCTCATATTATCTAGAAAAGAAATTTTTCATTTTGTTTTTTGGATTTTCAACCTCAAAATTATTGAAATTGAAAAACCAAAGATGCCAAAGGTTTAAATTTCTCCAAACTTGGGTGAATGTAAATGTCGCTGAGCCAAAGTTTAAGCATAGCTCCTAATTGACCATTTCTTTTTTTCTTTGGGTTTATATACTGACCAGTTGAACCGTTACTTATGAAACATTCTTAATTATATTCAAACTTCTGCAACGACAGACACAGTACAGATACTAAAGAGAACATTGACAGAAAGTACACTAAATAAGACAGAAAAGGGATATATCCAATAATTACTCATATCCTTAAACCAGTTGAAAGATTCATAACAGAGACGCATAGAATGAAACATCTTTTCCAGTCACATGAACTTAGAATCGTGAGCATATAGGTGAGGCCTTTCACACTGAAATTGACTTCCAATTAAAACCAAGGACCCTATGTATCCAAAAAGCAGCAGCAAGCTATATAATACAGGAGCATGAAACTACCTTTACTTCGTCTTAATTCAGAGATCATAATAGAATACGCCCACTTTACCTACAAGTCAAAAGATATATTTATTTGGAATAATGAACAATTTCACCATCAGCTAGAATTTCTATTAATCATCAACAAGGATACACTTTCCAGAAATAGTATATTTGGATTAAACTTGACAGTAGAAGAGTTCAAAATCTCAAAACTAAACTCCATCATCCAAACTTAGCGGTACATTAACATGTGCAGTATGCTGCAAAACATCAGAATATTATTGACATGATATATATTTCACACCAACTGTCTGCATAGAATATCAAAGGCATAAGTGTGCAATCAATTACATTAAATAACTTCAAAAGGCCCTTGTATATGTCTCGTGTACTTGGCTTCGGATTCGGCTAGCATCCTGTTGGAAAAAATAACATGACATCTCCTGTTATGAAATCCAATGGCTACTTATGTGCCCAACACTTATTTCTGCTGTGGTTCTAACTCGATTCCCTTTGAAAAAGTGGTGATGCAGGCCGTTTTGACAAAGAACAGCAGGTTTTGTGTTGGTCTCTTTTTTGGCCCTCACATCCACGCTGAATTACAAAGTCTGGGGAAAAAAATCCAGGGGACCAAACAGCTCATTTTTCCATGGTCAAAAACTAGAAAAAACAGTCATGTCAGAAAAATCCCCATCTAATTCCTTTTTGTATAAAGTTTGTTTTTGAGAGAGAGAGAGAGAGAGNCTTCATGCATGTTGTTTACTTTAATTAGTTGCAGAATTATCATTGAGCTAGCGCGTGCAGATTTTCAAGGACACCTGCAAATCTTCCGACGTTTCCTAAGCATTTTCCTTCCCAATCTCGTTTTCTAGCTAGATCAACAAATAACGCGAAAACATGTTTGGGATTAATTAAAAAAAAAAAAAAAAACAGTATTTGTGCAGGATGAGTAGTAGAAAAGAGAATCGTTGCAAACCTTTTTTAGAGAGAGAGGAAAAAAAAAAAATCGCCGAAAGCTCCAATAAAGAATCAAATCGAGCAGTGAGAATTAGTTCCTTTCTCTTTTCCTGCTTCTTTAAAACACAATGAGTGGAATTGGGTTTGGAAGAGAATAATGCAGGCACTTGCTTGTTTTTCGTTGGGGACCTCACCTGTATTATAATTCATAGAGGCACCTTATATTTTTAATTAGAATGCCAAAAAGTGAGAAATTGATCAATGACAAATTAAAGAAAATCAGTCACCGTTTGGAGCTATTTTTTTGGGTATTCACCCTCTAGTTTGTTCTGTACAGCTATTGGAATTGCAGTATTTTGGAGAAAACTTCACAACTTGTAGCAGTCCAATTGTTCATATGATGACCAAAAGCAGAATTCCGAGGGCATGTGATCTGAGCATATTCAAGTTTTATGAACGGTAGTGAAATAGTTTGAGTAAATATGTTTTAATGAGTTTTGAAAAATATTATATAAGAGTATTGGCATTAGCTTTAGCCATATGCTTTTTCATCTTTGAATTTAGTTAATATCTTCCACATTTGGCCTACATTAAATTAGTCATTTCATCTAAAATATAAGCTATTGTAATTATATCATTTTTTTCATATTTGAAAAGTACCGACCGTAACAAGTCTAAAATGAATATATGAGATTATTATATATTATAGATATGAATATATATATATGGTATTATTATATATTATGAAAATGAATATGATCGTTAGAGGTTATTAAAGATTATAAAAATAAAATAAAAAATTAATTAAAAAATAAAATTATTTAAAAATTTAGAAATGTTGTATTGATTTTTATGCGTAAATAATAATTAAAAAAATACTTTATATTTAAAAAATATTTGAAAATAAAATTATCTCATTTTGGAGACGTCATTCTTATGAATTCGGTTATGTTTGGGGGGAGGGATGAGATTTCTCATCTCAATCTCATCTCATCTCATCATTATATCTTTTTCAAATCCCCATATAAAATATAATAAACAATTCAACTTTTTCAAATTTTAATTTAACTTTTTCAAATCCCAAAACAATTATAATATTAAAAAATAATATTTTAAACTTTCATCTTAACACTATTCATAAAATTTTTAAAAATTCTCATCTTATCTCAACATCCAAACATAATCTTATTGTTTCGGAAACTGGCCCCCTGTATCAAATAAGACAAGTTCAAGCATGCAGATGCAGGGGGGCCAGTTCAAGACCGCCAGCCGATTTTTTTTTAATGAGCTTTGTTGTTCTCATCCGTTTGTTGTTTTGTAGCCTTTAGTTTTTTGGGCCAGGACCAGATGTTTTTTTCTTCGGAAAAAAAAAAAAAAAAACTGTGGGAAGAGAAGAGATCATGTCATACCTGGCTAATTCAAATCCACTTCTCGCCAACTGATTTATACCATTTTGTGCTGACTCTATATGCACAAAAGAGAAAGATACCGTGCTGATAGAGAAGGCCAACTATAGAAACCTGTTTCTTGGGCACCCTGTCTCAATCAATCAATAAAGTTTTTTTTTTTTTCTGTGCAACTGCACCCCTTGTACAGTAATCAATCAATAATTATGAGAAAAGTGGTCACAAGTTTGAATAGTATTGTCGCCATCTCACTCCAAATTAATAGAATCTATTTAAAGCAAAGCACGACTTATTTTAACCATTTTACCCTTGTGTTGACAAGTGAAAATAATCACTTTAAAAATCCCACATTGAATTAGGCAAAAACTCAACTATTTACTTGGGAATATAGTCAGATGTATCCCATTCCCAGCCAACAGAGCATCCTAGCCCTGATTATACACATTAGATCCTTCGCAATAGTTGCAATACTAGTCTAGCTAAGGGGAAGAGGAAAGGGAAAGAAGTCCATTTAAGGTTGTTAATTTGCCGAATACCATTACTCTTTGCTATGGGACTATTAGTATGAAGTTATTAACGACAGAATTCAGAAACAGGAATGAAGGTGGCCAAGCATAAAAATACGAGAACGACGTTTACGACCAAAACTAAGTCCAAATTTTATTCACATTCTACTCGAGAACTTGCTCAATTGGGGCTCAAGTGAGAACAACAAATTACAAACAGAAAATTTCGCCCGTTGCAACTCAAAAAGGGTAAGCAAACCTACAGCAACATATCTACATTTGAGGGATGAAAAACCAGATCTACAGAGGAATAAAAAATGAGCCCATGCATGAGAATCATTCTATCAATCACTTTCTTCCATCCAGTCTGAACAAGAAGTGGATCCCTTATCAACCGAACAAGATCCAACTGAACCACAAGATGTTGCAGGATGTATATCTGTATTATCGTAGCTGTCTCCATCAGATCTCTCAGTGAGAGACAGTGAACCCAAACTCATCGCAGCAATGCTGTTAACAATAACACCAGCATCTCTGGTTCCGCTGCATAGACCCTGGCTCCCAGCAACAAGTATGCTTTGATTCTGATCTGTTTTTGTTAGAACAGCAGGAAATACCTCCATCAATGGCAGGTTAGTCCGGGATGATCCGCTGATGAGTAGCCGCAATGTCTCTCTGGCACCCTTTTCTAATATGCTGTCGGTTTCAGGCATCAAAGGGTTCACAAGTTTTGTATGCAATGGATGGATGGCGGTTGAAATAGAAGGACCAGCACTAACCAAGTAGCCTTGGCCGGAAGAGCAAACATCAATAACCGGAATGTGAACAATTGGGTCGCACATTAAAGGTATGAAAGTTGGCAATATCTGATGAGAAGTTTGCAACTGGAACAAAGGGTCTGGCTGAAAAGCTGGAAAGTTCACTGTGGAAGCTTCACCTAGACTCGGAGGCTGTGTAGAATTCAACAAACTGGATGGCATTCTAACCGGGACTAGAGAAGAAAGATGGGGAAGTGACTGTGATTCATTTGATGATGCAGGAAGTTGCTGAGGTGCCGCTGAGAATTGTGGGGTTGAAATACCAGGAGTGCAATGACAATAGTGAGGGGAGAAAAGAGGTAACCCTACACAAGAGACTTGAGTCGTGAGGTATAAAGCAGGTGCAACAGCCAATTTCCCTAGGGACTCTATCAAACTCGATGGGGAGAATGGCAGATTCCTGGTGATATCATTTTCTGAATTATTTGATGAGGATGCATCAACTGCAGTTGACAAAGTAATGGTCAAATTCTCAACTGATGAAAGATGGCCATCCCTTCGCCAACTCAATTTTTCCCTAGCGGCACCCCTGAGAGAAGACAAGTTTCTGGGTGGGCCCTCTTTAAAGGAACTGGTTCTTGGACTGAGGCTGCCTGGATGAAATGAATTTGCCTCCGCGGATTGACTTCCAATGTGCTGAGAACGCAGAGATTTAAATGATATCAGTGAGTGTCCACTCTGAGATGTATCAGACAGTTCAGTGGTGGTATCCAAGGGAGGAATAGGTGAGCCTGGAGAACTTGCTTGTGTACTACCCACTGTTGCTGCAAGATAGGCATGAAGATGAATTGCAAAGCAGCTGAGGCGTGACTCACAGATTCCAGTTAATTCAGCAATAGAAGGTTTCCTCTTGAGCAAATCCTTCATCTGTTAGAAGGGAAAAAGAAAAAAGACTTTTGGTGAAACCGGTATCTTCTTCTCAAATCAAAACTGGAAAATCTTAGGGTCAAACAACCTGAAGCCTCAGGGCCCACTCAAATTATCATGACACGGTGTGTGAGCGTGCATGTTCTTTCATGTAGTCATACACACCTTTACAAGCAATTCAACTCCCAAAAGCTTTGACTTCTCTGAGCACCAAAAGTATACAACCTGGCCACCTGGGATCTTTATAAGAAACGATCGGCCAGAATTATCTGCTGGGATCTCATCCACTGCTACTAAAGACTGGGACTTACCACTCAAGGTAAATAATCTCTCCGTCTCACCATTGTCTCCAATGAATGAGAGGCACAGATCAGCTGTCGGCAAAACTGTAAGATTCAGATTTCCCCTGCAACAATGGAGAGGAGAGAATGACTTGGGAACATTGAACAGAGAAATAACTGGCAATACTACACATCTAACAAAGTAAATAAGCAGACCATACAGTGTATGTCTGGATTGTTATCAAGAGCAAATGAAAACAGTGTACATAATTCAATTTAATGTCTAATCCAATATTAACTTCACCTATTATTCAGTTTTAATATAAACCATACCGCATGACAATAAATAAAGTTTAAACACATAACTTTATGCTTAATTTATCTATTAAAAGCTTTGACTGACAAAGAAACCCCAAAGCATGTCATCTCGTATCTATTTTCACTTTTGAAAAATAAACACAACTAGTAATAAATCCTAGTGGAGACAATGGCAGCAGTGACACTAGATGAGGTCAAATAAACTGAGAAAGAGATCATGCTCCTCATATTATCTAGAAAAGAAATTTTTCATTTTGTTTTTTGGATTTTCAACCTCAAAATTATTGAAATTGAAAAACCAAAGATGCCAAAGGTTTAAATTTCTCCAAACTTGGGTGAATGTAAATGTCGCTGAGCCAAAGTTTAAGCATAGCTCCTAATTGACCATTTCTTTTTTTCTTTGGGTTTATATACTGACCAGTTGAACCGTTACTTATGAAACATTCTTAATTATATTCAAACTTCTGCAACGACAGACACAGTACAGATACTAAAGAGAACATTGACAGAAAGTACACTAAATAAGACAGAAAAGGGATATATCCAATAATTACTCATATCCTTAAACCAGTTGAAAGATTCATAACAGAGACGCATAGAATGAAACATCTTTTCCAGTCACATGAACTTAGAATCGTGAGCATATAGGTGAGGCCTTTCACACTGAAATTGACTTCCAATTAAAACCAAGGACCCTATGTATCCAAAAAGCAGCAGCAAGCTATATAATACAGGAGCATGAAACTACCTTTACTTCGTCTTAATTCAGAGATCATAATAGAATACGCCCACTTTACCTACAAGTCAAAAGATATATTTATTTGGAATAATGAACAATTTCACCATCAGCTAGAATTTCTATTAATCATCAACAAGGATACACTTTCCAGAAATAGTATATTTGGATTAAACTTGACAGTAGAAGAGTTCAAAATCTCAAAACTAAACTCCATCATCCAAACTTAGCGGTACATTAACATGTGCAGTATGCTGCAAAACATCAGAATATTATTGACATGATATATATTTCACACCAACTGTCTGCATAGAATATCAAAGGCATAAGTGTGCAATCAATTACATTAAATAACTTCAAAAGGCCCTTGTATATGTCTCGTGTACTTGGCTTCGGATTCGGCTAGCATCCTGTTGGAAAAAATAACATGACATCTCCTGTTATGAAATCCAATGGCTACTTATGTGCCCAACACTTATTTCTGCTGTGGTTCTAACTCGATTCCCTTTGAAAAAGTGGTGATGCAGGCCGTTTTGACAAAGAACAGCAGGTTTTGTGTTGGTCTCTTTTTTGGCCCTCACATCCACGCTGAATTACAAAGTCTGGGGAAAAAAATCCAGGGGACCAAACAGCTCATTTTTCCATGGTCAAAAACTAGAAAAAACAGTCATGTCAGAAAAATCCCCATCTAATTCCTTTTTGTATAAAGTTTGTTTTTGAGAGAGAGAGAGAGAGAGAGAGGGGGGGGGTCCTTCATTTTTCAACCCTTCTCGGCTTCATTTGGATGTTTCACCCTCTTGGTTAAAACCATTGATGACTCTTAATATATATATATATGTTTTAAGTATTGGTACTGTCTCCATGTATAGCTAGTTTTACAGCATTAATCCACAGGCGATGATGGGAAAGAAAGTCCCTCTTGCATGGGCACATAAGAGAGTAGCCATTGGGTTTCATAACAGGAGATGTCCTGTTATTTTTCCACATGGTCAAAAACTAGAAAAAACAGTCATGTCAGAAAAATCCCCATCTAATTCCTTTTTGTATAAAGTTTGTTTTTGAGAGAGAGAGAGAGAGAGGGGGGGGGGTCCTTCATTTTTCAACCCTTCTCGGCTTCATTTGGATTTTTTCATTTGGATGTTTCACCCTCTTGGTTAAAACCATTGATGACTCTTAATATATATATATATGTTTTAAGTATTGGTACTGTCTCCATGTATAGCTAGTTTTACAGCATTAATCCACAGGCGATGATGGGAAAGAAAGTCCCTCTTGCATGGGCACATAAGAGAGTAGCCATTGGGTTTCATAACAGGAGATGTCCTGTTATTTTTCCAACAGGAGGCAAGCCGGATCCCTTGGCTTCACCTATTATTCTTATTTACGAATAAAAATAAAAATAAAAACTTCAAAAGGCCCAGCACTTTTTTATAAGTAAAAGGCCCAAGACATTGTCCATAAATGAATATCCAACAGGAGATACAAAAAAACATAAACTTCAATTGAACCTCCATAAAATTCACAAGAAAAATGAGATTGGCTATTAAGAATTTCTAATTTAAAACACAACTTAAAATTAATGATGTACGTAAAATGAACTTGTCCCTACTGTATGTGGATCACCAGTACGGCATTTAACTTGAATCATGCTCGAAAAAGTTATAATTGACAGAGTAATATTACTTTAAACATTCAAGTGACCTATGCTGCGACAACAAGTGAAGAATCATACAGATGCTTAAGATGGTTGTTGCCTTAGAACGCTAAATCAAATTAAAGTTTCCGTAAGGAGAGAAAAAAATAAGAAATAAGAAAAAGGGAAAGACGCAATAGAGATGAAAAGAAGCATCACTTTCAACGACTTGAAACACAACAAGATTATAAAAGCTATAAAAATTCATATGCAGAGGTATCAAGCACCCCATCCCTCACCACGTGCATATCAAACATATAGTCGCACCGATATCTATGTTAGTAAGATTACCTTGTAGCAGTTGGGAACAAGAGAGTTCCTTGCTTGCAGATCTTTCCCACTCGAAGAGAAACTAGAGGTATACAGAAGCATCTCGCGACCATACCAACCTCTGCCGGCTCAAAATGCTGCTCATCAAATGCAAAAACAAACTCGTCAGTTTGAGTTGATGACAGAAATGGCGAAACAATAAATAAATAAAACATGAAAGCAAACTATGACGGCCAAAACTACTAATATGGAATCATCAATTCAATACCACGCAAAATTAATCTTATGAATGTTTTGACTCTCGGCAAATTCGTGAAACCGTGCAATTGTCATTGGTCACCAAACCAATTCCTACATAGAATCGCCAATCAAACTTCCACCACGGTAGCGGTGAACTTTTTAATGAATAAGTATCTAAAAGTATATGAACTTGAACCCCTAGTAATCAAATTATCTTCTAATCAGGTACATACCCGACTTAAATGAGCCAGCAGGCAATCCTCGGCGACTCCATTCGAAGCATTCATCTTCAACAACGGTTTCAACCTCCCATCGGCGCGACAAGCCCCGATCACTTGCATATCCAGAGCCCGAAGCCACTGCAGAACCCTGTCCTCGCGATCGCTCTGCTGAAGTAACAGATCTCCATCCCCTCCGTAAACAAGAACATCCGTCAACCGGTCCGTGAGCCCAGTCTCGGTCCTCGACCCGCCGTTCTCTCGCGAACCAGAAGAACTCGCACCCGATTCGACGCCACACGAAGAGAGCGCATCCATCGACGAGTCTTCGGAGTCCTCGTCTCCGTATTGTGTCGCGCGTTCTAGACCCTGGATCTTGTCTTTATTTCTAGAATTCGACATATCCAATATCAGAAACCACCCCTGGCAAAAGTCGAAAGAACCGATGCACAGATTGACAACCCGAGCTTCAAAATCTTGAAATCGGAATCAGAACCCTAAGAAACAGTCAAGAATCCTTGAGAAATCGATCGATGTGAGACGCGTGAAATAGAAGTGGGGAGAGGAGGGATTTCTGGAGAGAAAGCAACGAGAAACAAATTTGTATCTGCAACGAACAGTATAAGGCGGACTGCAAATCGGTCTATGAAATGTGATTTTTTGTATCGGTTTTTAAGTCCGCACATGCACGGTGGCAGTGTGTGTCACTGTGTGCCCCACGTCAGCTTACTCACAGTGGGCCCCACTACATTTTCGGTGCTATCAGGATCCAGGACCAATTGGTTTTATTTATTTATTTTTATTTATTTATTCATATTTTAAATATTTTAAAAAAATTCATAAAACTATTAAAATATAATTCTTTAATCACTCAATTAAAAAAAATTAAAATAATTTATCAAGATACATTCTCGGTAGGAGTAGTTTTTCTCTAACTGTATTTACGAAGATAATGAGTAGAGAAAAGCTAAACCCATGGTATCCACCGAGAATGGGTCTTTTTTTTTTTTTTTTTTAATTTAGTGATTAAAGAAATATTTTTTTTAAAGATGTTATGAATTTTTTTTTAAATATTCAAGGATAAGAAGAAAGATAAAAATAAATTAAATTGTCTTGTCGGGAGCCATTCTCAAGCTACACTCTCGGTGGGTACATCACGACTTTAATGAGTAATATAGATGAAGTATTAAGTTGAAAAAAGTATGATCTGTCATTTTAAATAATATTTATAATCATAAAATAGAATATGTAATATTTAAATATTTAAAAAAAATAAGTAAATTTGAGATTTATAGAAAAAAAATATTTTTTTAATAGTGACCATCACTTTTTTTAAAGGGAGTACACAATGATTGTATACTCCATAATTGTAATAGAATTATTCTAAAAAATAACTTTTTTATGTTGGTCCTAGATTTATTTATATTTTTCAAAAGTAATGTACGGGGCTTGCACATACGAAATTACAAATATCATTTCTCTAAATTAAATTTATAAATTGACTTGGTTTGTAGATTTATTTTTATATAAGTATAGGTAAAATATTTCTCATTTCCAAATGATAAAGTAGACAGAAAACATTATTTATTTGATAAATTTAAAATTTTATTTTTTAAATTAAATTATATTATATAAGTATTTTATTAAGTATGTTATAAATATTAAAACAACTAGGAGAATTATTATTTCAAAAATAAATAAAAGAATTAGAAATTACAAAACTTGTGAATGATAAGGTACTCACCTCCCGTTCTTATGGTTACAAACACTTCAAATAAATTGGAATGTTGAAACAAACTTATAAATAAAACTATTACAAAATAAAAATTAATGTCCATTTTATACACAGTCCTCATTTAGATTTAGAATTGATTTCAATTGATGTTATCTCATCAAATTATTATAAATTTTTTAAATTTTTACATAAAATATAATAAATAATTTAATTTTTTTAAATTTTAAAATAATAATATTAAAAAATAATAATTTAATAATTTAATAATTTTTTATTTAATTTTTAACTTCCATCACAATTTATTTGATTTAGTATCCAAACCTCACTTCTTCTTCTTTTTTTTCTTTTTTTTTTTTATAATAAATCCAAACCTCACCTTAAAAATGTGGACCTACTTTATATAAAAATATCTTTCATTTGTGGGTCCAATTTACTGAACTTTAAAATAATCATAACTTTGAAAACAAAAATGAGAATTTAGTTATGTTTGGATACATAATTTAAATGAGATGAAATGAAATATTTTAAATAATAATTAAATAAAATATTGATAAAATATATTTTTTAATATAATTTTTATATTAAGATTTAAAAAAATTAAATTATTTATTATATTTTTATATAAAAATTTAAAAAAATTATAATAATTAAAATAAAATAAAATGAGATAATAATTTTAAATAAACAAACGGGGCGTTATTGTTCGTTCCGAGGGTGCATCCGACCCTCACAAGTCAAAAGAGGTGGCCTCACGATAATTATTTCAAGAGAAAAATATGCTACTCTACTAAGGCTACTGAAAAGCTTTTGTGGTGTGGTTACATCAACCATCAAAATCGTCGGTCGAAAACTGATAGATACGTTTCTTTTTATAATACTTTTACGAAATAATATTTTAAGACGAAGGGTATTTCTATAAAATATCTTTATTTTATAATATATAATATGAAATGTATTGTCTAAATGTCATAATTATTGCATTGTCAGATTTGTGAAGTCTGATTTATTTTTCTGAAGATTCAATTTGATGACTCGATCTAATAAGAATTTGTTATAATTTTTGTCTTGTAGATTTTTAATGAAATTTGGGTCATGGAGCGGAATGGAGATAGAGAGTTCGCTCAAATCTCACTCGACACTTTTATGAAACAAATAATTCAGTAATTAAGAATTAAAATTGTCATACAACCATCTAAATATGTAATTATGAACATTATAGCCAATTTCGAGAATTGTCCCATTGTGTATGTTGTCAATTTTTCAGGATAATCGAATCCTTTATAACTACGTAAACGTATACATGTTACCGAACCAGATTTTTCACTTTACGTCATTCATTTTACTATCTGAAGTGTTGTTTCTTAATATTTATCTTAATAATCAGGTTTTAATGATAGAACAAATTATAAATTATGTTTACGAGGGTATGTAATAACTTTAATAATATGACGATCATATTGCAAAAACAATTTAAGCTTAGGAGTAAGTATGATTTTCCCTTATTTTAATTATGGAATCGATTGTACCTATTTTTTTTTTATAAATTAGAAATCAGTTACAATTATTATGGACAAATTTTTAATGAAAAATATTCTTCCTTTTAATTGCTAAAAATCCCGAGACATTGAATTCATTTGTTTAACTTAAAAAAATGGTGTGATCGAGAAAAGATTAAAAAAAATAATTATAAGATGAGAATAGAAGGAGAAATCCCCAACAACCATTTTCAGCATTAAAAGAAAAGGGATATTGGCATACTGCTTCACTTTATTGCATGTGATATTTGGATTGATCAAGGACGGTATCAACCCAACACAGAAAGCCAACAACTGCTAACTGCCAGACCCGGGTATGGTTCCGCAAAATCTTCTATCTTAGTGCATGTTTAGGATTGTAGCAGAAAATAAAACTTATAACTTAGAACTTAAATAAAAAATCCTATTCTTTTGCTTTTTAAAAAAATAGATTTTTAACTTTTTTTAAGTGATTAAAGCACTTTTTATAAATTTACCAAACATATTATTTTTTCTTTAAAAAAACTTTTAAACAGTTAAAACACTTTTTAAATTTTCAAACTTAATTCCAAACAAGTTCTTATTGTTACAACTTTTTTAAATTCTTACATAAAATATAATAAATAATTCAACTTTTTCAAATCTCAAAATAAAATTATATTAAAAATTATATTCTAACAATATTTTATTTAACTTTCAACAAAACATTTCATCTGAATTGCGAAACCAAACGAAATTTCTGGCAGCCAAGAAAATCCAAATGGAAAGAAAGCATATGTTGGCAAAGGTGTGAAAAATATAAAAATAAAATCTATCAAGCCGTGCATTAAATCATGCATGATCCTTGATCCACACCCATCTCACCATTGGGTTGGAAGTAAATTGCTCCATGAAAATGAAGTTACTAAATAATGAAAACCATCTAACTCATGGATCCGAATATCATAGATTCCACTAGCTTAAACACATTGGACCATAATGAAGTAAATGTTTTGTGAAGCTGGGAGGATTTTGGTTCCATTTGTTTGGCTCTGTCCATAAATGCAAAAAGATAAAAAAGCGATGTTAATGTGCAACAATTATAGTCACGTCAAAATATAACTAGAGTTCTGAGCCGGTTCCCCATCAGACAAGCTGTTTAACTTTCAAATCACTTGCTCTTCTTTGGTTCTCTTGCATATTCCTCTACTAATGCTTCAACATCTTTCCAGAATAGGCCCTCCACCAAAACTCCATCCTTAGTAAACCTGAAATGCCAAGATACCAGAATTATAAACAGACAATATACTGATGCGCAGTTTAAGGTGTGTGCATGCAGTTGGCATGCACGTGTGCATGTTGGGAGAGAGAGAGAGACCATTGGGTAACACTTTTGGTAACTTGCACTGGTTGATTGGCAGAAACTGATTTAGGATCTGCACTTGCAATGCTAAGCGTGTACATATCAGAAAATCTTGGCAATTTGGAAGACACCACCAAGCCAGTGCTGGTGAAGGATCCCTGTCCAGGAAAAAATGTAACTTAGATGGTGAACAAATAACTTTATCACATTCAATATCTTTGAAGTCAAGCATGACAAATTTGGCCGACGTAGAATTGTAGATGTATAATTCAACTGTTGGCGATGTAAACAAATGGAGTCCTCTAATATCTTAAAAATGCTGATTCTTTTTTAATGAAATAACCCATTGATTTACTCTTGAAGCAAATATTTGGTTGAGCTCGCCTTGTGTTTGCTTCTCTTGGGATTAAGCACAACATATTAGCCTCATGTAAAACTTCCAAGCTTACAGGGTTAGAAGACCATGGGGGCTAGACATCTAGAAATAAACAATAACCAAGTTTAAATTGTAGAAACAATGAAGGAATAAAGAGAGGCCTAGAGCTAGCAAATTGTTTAAACGATAATCTATTCCAAGCACCAGTAGGATTCTATACCATGCACATATAGAGACAACATAAAACTTAAGAAATTCATTGCAACCCTTCTAAAATCCTACATCTTAAAGCTGACTCTAAAACAAAGAAAAGTTGCTCCTTTTCCTCCCACCCAAACCTTTTTTGTCGTAAGTTTTCATTTTTTTATGCCTTTTCTTTTCTAGTAAGTTGAACTTGATTAATAAATAGAAAGAAGGCATATGACCTCCGCACAGTAGGTATCCAGACACCTTTTTAAAGACTTAGGTCCCGTTTGGATGTTGCATCCAATATCTTATCTCATCTCAACGTCCAAACACCACGTAAACACAAACACTTTTCAATTTCAAATCTTCAACTTCATCTAATCATTATCTAATCATTACAACTTTCTTAAATTCCCAAACAAAACACAAAACAATTCAAATTGTTCACATTCCAAAACAAACTTATATTTTAACTTTATAATATTTTTATTTAATTTTTTCCCTCTCCTTTCCCAAAACCCCATAAAACATCTTAACTGAAATAATTTCATTACTATTCCTAGATGTCCCATCTCATCTTAACATCCAAATGTAGCCTTAGCCTAGATAAAACAAGATCCCCAAACCTCCAAAAAGGAAGTCTTCTTCATAAATAAGCATGATGATCTCAAAATTAACATTGATTAAAGAAAGACGCTCACATATTTTTGAGCTTTAGCAAGACTAGTCCCTCATTCTAGAGATTCTTCTATTATCTTTCTTTTAACAGCACCAATTTGTTTAAACTCTTGCTTCCAATAGAACAAACCAAAGTAATATTCAATAATGGCCTCTATTCATGCCTAAAGAGAGAGCACATGCTGTTGGCACAGATGGACATTAGCAGAATATATGGTAAATATTTGGGCCTTTTATCCTTAAGACCCTATTGGGTAAGATCTAATGCTGTGAATACAATTAGCTATAAATTGTATAACTGATATGTTAAAGTATAATAGTATTATGCATACAGTACATCATCTAAAAAAATTAACTCAGTTGATACACAACCTATAGTTGAATATCTCATTTAAGAAGTGCCAGTATTATCAAAATGAATTACAGAAGAACTTAGAATCAAGTCGCCTATAAAAAAAAAAAATCAAGTCGATAACTTACAGCATGTATAAATGTCTATTTAAAGCAAAAATAATAGACAGCAACCAATAGATAACATGTGATAGAAAAATAATTTATTTATTATCACATAACGGGCATGATTCCTTTTTTCTTATAAACAAATGGATTGTATGCCTAAATACTAACACTGTGTCTAGAATTATTGCTAAGTTTCCATATAGAAAGATATCTTTTTTTTATAAGTATATAGAAAGATATCTTACCGCAGGAGGATAGGTAAAAAGAATTGCATTCTTCTCTTTTGTGTATATGATCAGCTGGAGTAACCCATTGAAGACTATATACTTGCCAGAGTCAAAGATCAAACAAACTTGAAAACTCAGAAAAATGGTATAACATATCATGACCTTATTTGACTGTCACAAAATTAGATTGAAGTGTGAAGTCATAGTCAAATATTGTTTGTCCCTGTGCCAACTTGTAGTCAGTTCAATCACAAGCTCGAGGTTCCAAACAGATGAGTCTATCAATGAGGAATTTCTACCACACATAACAATGCGCATGCATAGCAGTAAAAGTCAATATTTTTTTTTTTTATTTCCATTTTTTCCAATAAAGCAAGACCAAACAACAAAGCTGAAACCTACCATTTACAAACTAAGAGCTCGTTTGGATTCAGAGAGTATTTCATTTCATCTCATCATTCACACGCTCGATGTTCCAAACAGATAAGTCTATCAATGAGGAATTTCTACCACACATAACAATGCACATGCATAGCAGTAAAAGTCAATATATATTTTTTTTTTCATTTCCATTTTTTCCAATTAAGCAAGACCGAACAACAAAGCTGAAACCTACCATTTACAAACTAAGAGCTCGTTTAGATTCAAAGAGTATTTCATTTCATCTCATCATTACAATTTTACCAAATTCCTACACAAAATATAATAAACAATTCAACTTTTTCAAATATCAATTCAACTTTTTCAAATCCTAAAACAATAATAATATTAAAAAATAATTTTGATAATATTTTATTCAACTTTTAAATTTTCATATGAAACCATCATATCTCATCTCTGAATCTAAACGAGCCCTACAGGTTAAGCGTGAATTCCTTTTCCGCTCTCACATTTCCTCAGCAACTAAAGAAGTTTTCTCATCAACAAAAAAGAATCTGACGGTGATCGAAAACCTAAACCAAGACTTTGAAAACACATTCTCGAGACAAGCTAAAGACTTCGAAAACCTAAACCAAAAAGCCCTATATTCCGTGTTCCTCTACGCATTTCCTAAGAAACGTAACAGATTTCTCATCAATCAAACGGAAATTAAAGGTAACAAGAAGAGAATTGACCCCCCAAAAAAATAAAAAAGCAAAAATCAGGTAAGGAAAAAGGATATAATACGATACAGCCGATGAGAAAATTCCTGTTCTCGGGGAACTTCTTCTTATAAAACTGCGCCAACAGAGCAATGATGATTATGATCGTTCCCATCACCAATCTTATATTACTCATCCTCACGTCTTCCACATATCCACGACTCGTCACTATCTACTCAATAAAAATGAAAAAGAAAAATTACAAAGACATATAAGTAAAAGAAGAAAACGAGGACGGATCTATAAGAATAAAGCCGTGAGTTAGGGTTTGTAAGATTTACCTCGGACACGGACTCGTCAAGGATGTGCTTGATGGAGTGGTGGTCTAAGAGATTGGCCTTCTTAGGGTTTTTGGTGGCAGTCTCCGGCTTCTTTTCTTGCATTTCTTTTTTTTTGGGGGGGGGGACTGACTGAGACTGAGGGGTTTCTGGGAGAAAAATGATGGAGATCTAACGAGAGGCAGAGTGGCGCTGGTCCGTAATGCGTTTATTCGTGAAACCGGTAGACGCCTGTGAATAAAAACCAACGAGGTGAAAGACAGAAGAAGAATTATCAGGGGAACCCAATTTCCTACGCCGAAAATCTATTAGTTATTTGTCAACTATTTTCCGATAAAAAAAACACACACACAGAAACATCCTCTACGTAAATCTTCCATAATTTTTTTTAAAATATATAAATCTAAAATTAATACGAAAAAATTAAATTTTTAATAATAAATTCTATTTTTAGAGAATCATTATTCAGTTTCCAATTTTAATAGCAGTGAAAAGTGGTAAAAAAGTAATTATAAAATATTGAATAGTAATAAATAATAATAAAAAATAAGTAAAAACTAATAATAAAATATTAAATAGTATTAGAGTTATCTGTATCCAAACATAGCCTTAATCAGTTGAAAATATGCAAGAAGCCTGAAGGATTATACATGGATACAATTCTACTTCAACCAAATGTTGTTCCACTACTAGGGAAGCATTTCTCATGCAAGGTAGATGATTAGAGTCCAAAAAAAAAAACCAGATGTCCTGGATTCTATAACGAAATATCCAAGGTGAATAGGGTCATAAATATAATATTTCCAATTACATCCTCTTGCATTGCTTTTATTTTGGCATACAAGCTTGTCGATGCTTGTACACATTCCAAATAAACATTTATCCAAGTGACGTCCCGCTGAGACTGAAAATGAGAACAAATTTCGTGGGGGAATCATTGGGGCCTTGATTTCACTGTGTTGATGCCATCTTTAGTAAGCAAGATCCGAGCACCCTTCACAAGTTCTTCCTTAACCATAAAGAGAACAGCAGCAGCAAGTACACTTTGCGCAATTTTTGTACTCATCCCTTTGTAAAAGCCATAGAATCCTTCATAACGGATCATCTTTAGAATTGCATCCAATGTTCCTGAGTCGAAGGAATGAAAGATATGAAACATCACAATCTGGGCAAATTCTACTGGACAAAACACTGACCCAAATGAGAAATTGACATCTTGAGCATAAATATGGTTCTGTGTGGTAATCTCTTAAAAGAGCTATTATTTCCCAAAAAAAAAAAAAAAACAAACTTGACCAATTTTGGACTACATAACCTTTGGTCTATCTCATACACAGGATTATGCCTCAGATACAACATACAATAACAGGACTTGATATTTTCAGAATACATAGTTCAAGTAATTATCAATAGAACAGGTCAAACCTTTATAGTGATGCCTTTTATCTCTGGTAGAAACCTGTTTCGCTTGAAGCCTTGACTGCAATGGCAAGAGTATTATATATGGAACCAAAATTAGTTACTCCGACAAATCAGCGAAAACTTTTGAATGAATAACCTAATATTTTCAAATGTTCTTTCCATATACATACATCTACTTGGTTACTTTGTTAGTGCATATATACTAAAGCAAGGACAAAAATCATGGTTGGTATTTTGACCAGCCAAATGCATCAGCGCAATAATTCTCTTTCCAGTTTGACCTTTCATAACAGAACTCTCTTTCAGGATATCTGCCGAATAACCTATGGTACTGGCAAGATTTTCCCCATTCTTGTTACCAGCACAAACATTTTTTCCTGTTATTAACCGATAAAACTTTCATCTCAGCAATCCAGAACCAACACCATGCTAAAATTTGAGAACAGGGCAAGAGATGAGGTTTGAGCCAGAACCAACACCATTTAGCTTTTATAAAACAAGATTTGTTGAGTTCAATTGAAATCCGTTCAAGTTGTGACTTAAACCTACACTCAAGTCATGAGCATTCGTTTATAGAAGCTGAATTCGTATACCTTAACAACTAAAAGAGGATACGTCACAACAGTAGCCCCAAGTTTCGCCAAAGCACCAAGAAGAAATATCTACCAAAACCAGCAAATTTATCAGCTCGAAGAGTAACACATGAAGCTGTGTGAAGCAATGCTGGAAGTACTGAAGTTAAAATTTATAACAGAAACCAATAAAATGGCACTGAAACGTGGAGCATTCAAAATGAATAAAAACCTCTAAGGCTGTCACGCCACTGTTGCCCTTCCTACTTAAAGCACGTCTTTTCTTCAGCTTCTTCAGCATAGTTTCGTACAGCATGAATTGTATGGAAGGATTGCTCACCTGCAATCGACAGCAGGAAGAATCAGTGATGTCTCTCAGCACATATTAGAGTAACTTCAGACATACCATGATCAATGTCGGGAATACACCGTTCCAAAAACCCCAAAATCCAGCTTCATCATAGACTTCTTGAATCTGAAAATATATACCTCAATTAGATTATTTTTTTAGGAGTACATGTTACTTAATTAGATTATAGACAGAAAGAAGCATTCGAGCCCATGCCATATGAAATGAATTACAAAAGTTGATAGCAAAATCCAATATGCCTTTCATCCAAAAATTTTATGCATTCATAAACTGAGACATATTGCAAGCTGTCTACAAACGTAAACCCAGCAACAGGAATGAAAGAAAAGATATTTGCAGCAGTCCTAAAGATTTCACTTTTTTTTATAAGTAAAGAAGAGTCCAAAATATTCAAACTAATTATTTGCTGTTCCATTCCCCATTTTCGACACTCCCTAACACTACTTTTCATCGGCAGTGGCATATGAAATCACATGGTTGTCAATTGCCCAGTGTTCTCTTTTTGTTTCTAGCAGTTCTCTTCTACAATCCAAACAGATCATCGCTTGATGGCTGGCAAGTCTGCATCAGATTTCTTAGATCACAGCAAGAATGATTAAAACCCAATCTACCAATCCATCAAAAATGTAAAATATACCCTGATTACTGCTATACCCTCATAGAAAATCCTTCACAGGAGTATAATTATGATCCATTTACATGAAATACGATGCAATCATGCCTTCGTACATCTTGCATATTAGTATAAAATCAATAGGAAGGGTTGTCTTGTGAGTTCTAATTTCATCTATCTATATTGAAAATGAGGAACCCCCCCCCCCCCCCCTCTCTAATAAAAAAAAAATGATTTTACCTACCGCATGGTTTGTTCCAAAGGAAGGAAGTTCACTTGCAGCAAAAACTGTCTCATCTGGAGACACTGACAATGTCTGACCAGGCTGGGACTTCTTCGGGATTTTCGTATATGTCTGCTTGGAAAATTAGTTAAAGATAAATTAGAGAGAGAGAAAAAAAAAAAAGAAGCGATCTTTCAGCCTCCCTCAGTCTTTTTTTGGGGGGTGGGGCCATGCTCCAAAATTTGAGAGGAGAGCATACATTGTGACAATAGAAATCTAAATAAGTACTTCTTAGGGTATTGAATTAAAGAGATATTCAGGACTGAATCATGCATTCAATCAAAGTTCATTTTAGCTATCGCACATAAAAAATTTTTCTAAACTTCAGAGTAGCTGCCAAATGCACGAGACCTTCCACTGTCTGAGTTTTTCAACCATTGGTACACCAGCTGTACAAGAAACCGATCATGCTACAACCAGGACTAATAGATGGGCTTCGAACTCAGCTTCATAACATTTATCCAAAAAAAAAACAAGAGTGGCTTTCAACTTCTGCTAGCACAAAAGTATCAAGACTATTAATCAGTGCCACTTCCAATATCATTTTCAAATTTAACTTTCTACTGAAAAAGTAACTCAGAAAACTATTACAAGAAAAAACCTGTAAATATCGAAATTTTGCATTACTTCCACAATTACAGCATGAAAGGAACTTGAGGCTTAGGTAAATAAGCTTTTTTACCTGCATGCGTGTCACAACTACCCAAATAGGGTTTGTCATAAGCACATTCACACACCTACAGAAAGGAAAATTTCAAGCAACGTTTGAGCAGAAATTCACATGAATTCAAATTAATCATCAGAAGAAATAATGCAGTGCAGCACCTATTGTGCACAATTTTGAGGCAATTAAAGCTTTACAGCTTGTGCGAATAATAAAAAATGATGACTGCTGTTCAGCCATAAATTGCATAACCAGTCAATCTCCCGCATAATTGTGCACATAAAGTAACAAAGAATTTAAGACATTTGGGTGTCTGTAAGAAAAAATAGATCACCCTGATAAAGCAGCCACCACAAGTGATGAAAACATCCCAACTGATCCATCACCAATCCCTTTCTTCATACGTTCAAGTGAAGCAGCTTCAGCCTTATTCCTGAATATTTGATAGAAATAATAGTAAACACCCTGTACAATAACAATTGCAAGTACATAAGAAACATGAAATCTAAATAAACTATAGGATGTAGATTCAAGAAATGCAGGTTAATAGACCACCTCTTTTTGAGCCAAAACGATCTAACTTTCTCCGTATAATGTGGTCCCAAAGAAGTTCAGAATGCGATGGAAGAAATAAAATAATAATAATGATATTATTATAGTATTTTCTGTCTTTAACATGCTTTAACCCAATTAAACCCCAGACCTGTGCAACGTATCTCCATCACACAAATCAGGTAAATTGACTCAACTTTTTCCCTATGGGATGTAATTCCTAGAAATTGTTTTCATCCAAGAGTTCGAACCTTAAGACAGTTAGACCTAAAGGGAGCATACTGCCAAAACCAAGACTCTTACCATTTGAGCCAACCCATAGAGTGAAATATTTCTCATCTTGAAAACAATAGTTTTACAATTGAACCTTAAAAGGATTTATATTTGGGTGACATGTTTAACTCTGCTGTTCAAAGAACAGCTGAATTTGTAAGAGATGATGAACTAAACCGAGATTTGTCCATCTTAGAGAGTAATAATCGTAAGATTGAGCCCGAGTCTTACAAACTTTCTAACGTAAACATAATTGACGTGCATATTATCGGGCTCAGAACTAAGCAATATTATAACTCCTACGCTTCGCTTATTAGTTCCAATTTTATAATTGTAAAGGACAGTGGTCTTTTAAGCGACAGGACAATCTAATACCTGAGACCCGTGTAGATAACGTCACAGAAAACAATCGAATGCCACAAAACGGCACGTTTTACGCAGCCATTGGACCACATACCATATGCCTTGGAAATCACAATACACTATCTGTCTATCTCTACGCCAATATACACTCTGGTCCTGACAATTTCACATCATGTAAGCACCGTTTTGTTCAGGTAAAGTTAAGGTTATCTGTGCACGGTGCTAACGAGATATAACATAACCAACCTAGTTTTTCAAGGATGCAAATAATTACTTTGCACGAAAATAAAATTTTCAATTATATTACCATGAAGTAGAGCATTTTAATTCAGAAAGAAGGCTAAAAATGCGCTCACCTGAGATGCAGCCGTGCCCACCAGGGATGGCATTAAGCCTCCGTACAACCGTTCCCATCCCTCTTGTTTTATAACCTGCATGTTTTTCAGACAAGAAACAAATAAGAATCACACGAAAAAAAAAATCTAAAAAATTAAGAATTCGTTTGGTTGCCAAGAAAAAAGTAGGAAATTATAAATTGAAGGTTTCGTGTGAATAAACACAGAGACCTGACGCATTAGCTCGATTGTTCCAAACTTCCTCTTCTCCTTCTTCGCATCACGCTCTGTTTGTTGACGAGTATTCACCTACAGATCCGTCTCAAAATAAAATTACAAAACTAACCCCCGGGAAAAAAAGAAAAGAAAAGGAGGAATAGACTGAAGCATGGCGGAAAAATAGATAAAATAATAAAACAGGAAAGATCATACAGTTTGAAGAGGATATGTGATGAGCTGAGCTATGATCCCTCCGCCGGCTCCGGCCAACCCGTTGATCAAAGCGTCCGACATGTTTTATCAGGAAAATCTGTTGAGAAGCCTTATTTTATTGCGAAAATGTGTCGAGGCATCGGAGGGACGGAGAAAAGGGAGATCTAAATACGTGAGAGAGAGAGTATCTCAGACTTTGGCTGTAGCGAACGAATTTTACAGATGCTGATGGCGCTCGCTTTCAGATGCTCGGTTGGTTGCAAGTTCCGTTCACGAAAGTAAATGACGTTACCTGCATATATTACTATTTTACCCCTATATAAGTAAGACCAATTGACTCGTACCTTTTTTTTTTTTTTTTTTTAATAAAATCATGACTTCTAAAGTCTATACTTTTATATGAAAATTAAAAATTAAATAAAATATTATTTTTTAATGAGTAATGCTGTGTACAGTCCTCATTTGAAAACTGTTCATACAAGTTTGGATAATTTTCTTTTTAAAAGCTTTTTAAAGTTACAATAATATCCCTCTCAAATTACAATAATTTTTATTTAATAAAATATATCAATGAGTCTATACACGTAGTCCTCACTTAGAGACTGTAAATAGTATTTCTCTTTTTTAATATTATTACTATTTTGAAATTTGAAAAAATTTAAATTGTTTATTAATTTGTGTAAAAATTTAAAAAAATTATAATGATGAGATGAGATAAAACCGTTTCTGTATCCAAACTAGGCCTCTTAGAGCACTTTCAATGATTCTTCATATTATCCTTTAAAATATATCATCAAAACTCACTTTTTCTATTTTACATACTGACTTTTACAATATATCATACATCAACTTATCTATTTTTTCTTTATATCATTTAAATATTATAGTTTTTAATATATTTTATTAATTTCAAATAAAGTAGAAAGTAGAAAGTAGATAAATAAATGAATAAAAAGTAAAGAGTAGAAAGATAAATGAATTAAATATTTATACAAGTATGAATAATGTTCTATAGATGCAGAGATGGTACTGTAGCAAATTAGATATTAGTTATAAAATACATAATCTATTAGATGGGCTTGTATTAAATTATTTCCTTCAAAATTTACAAAAATATGAGTTTTACATAACCTATTGGGAGTGCGATAAGTCTTCTATATTGATCAAGGAGAAATAATACATGTCTTGTCCCGTAAAATAAAGCTATAGTAACCATGCCATCTTCTATCTAAATTTTTTCTTCATTTACATTATGAACAAAATTTTGCTAAAAAATGGACTAACCTTATTTCCTGCCCTATAAGTATGTTGAACTTTCCAATGTGGTCTATTTGCCAGAATTTCTCTAATATCTTCTACTATCTAACTATTCCATTCTCAGTGCTCCTCTGCATTGTTAACTGCCCTAATGATGCCCATAGCATCCCCTTCTAGTACAACATTGCCAATTTTGAGCTCTGCACACAGTTGTAAAGCTCCACAAAGCAGTGGATTTTGCTAAGGCTAAAGACTTGCTCTTCTTCATCTCTGATAACCACACTTGCTCTTCTTCTTATTTAATATTTTTTTTTTTTATCAAAAATAGCATCCTAGTTTACCTTCACCACACCTTCTAGAGGAGCTTTCCATCTAACCATGTTTCTACTTACTTGAGTATTTGTCGAATTCCTGCTCTGGTTACATTAGGCTTGCTTGTATTATGTCAAACTAGTTTTGGCCTGATTAAAGATTATCTATGGACTGAGAAAATGCTCATCAAATACAAATATGTTCCTTCTCAACCATATGTCTCTCATGACAGTGGTTGCCAACTCTAGTTCTCCATCATTCAATCTCTCTACCATCTTCTTTCATACAAGCCAATATCATCTTCACCACAAGACCATTTACGTACAGGACGGCCCTTTTCTACCCAGAAATCTATAGCAGCTGACAACTCCATATGACATGGTTTCTTTCTCTTTCTCACATATGGGACAACATGGAGTCTTGATTACCCTCCTTCCAAACAAGTTCCACCTTTTACGCGCCATATATTCACCATCGTTGATCTTATGACTCATACTTGCAGTGCTATTTATATGATGAATGATATTTATGGTATTCTAATAATCAATAGTACTTCTACTTTTATCCATGTAAAATTTAATATGAAAAAAAGTTAAAATTCTAATTTTTTTTTTTTAAATTAAGTTAAGCAAAAAATACAAACAGCTTTTATGATATTTTGTAAAACTGGTAAGAGCTATAAAAAAATATACTTTGATCAAGAGATTTTGAAGATATATTTTTTGAGGATCGAAAACATAGTGAGATCCATCCAAAATATTAAGGGAAGAAAATCCCGTGAGGTTTTTTTTTTTTTTGGGGGGGCCGGGGGGGGAGTCGTTTATTTAGTTTTTGTAGCAAGAGGCCAGAGCCGAGGTAAAATATTTTGATAATTGGGAGTCATAATTTATTTTGACATAAAGATATTTAGATTTAAAGGTGAGTTTGGATGTTGAAGTGAGTTGAGTTGAGATGATAAAATATTGTTAGAATATTATTTTTTAATATTAAAGTTATTTTAGGATTTGAAAAAATTGAATTGTTTATTATATTTTATATTGGGATTTAAAAAATGTGTAATGATGAGTTGAGATTAGTTGAGATGGGTCGAGGATTCAAATGAAGCTATTTATTTTTATAAAGTTTTGGTTAGCAAGTACGATAAATGTTCAAGTTTTGTGAGGTATCTCTTTTGAGAAATTCTATTTGCAGTTTTAAGTAGAGGACGGCATATGCAGTCTCATTGATAAATGAGGATAAAAATGAAAAAAATCATTTTAAAAATGATATTATTATAATTTTAATTTTTATAGAAAACATAAATGTATGGACTTGCATGATTAATTCCCATTTGAAAACTGTATGTAGACTAACTCATCTCTTTTTAATTTTTTTCTCGAGTGATGAGACTTTTAATTAAAGTTCGTTTGGATATAGAAACGGTTTTATCTCATCTTATCTCATTATTATAATTTTTTTAAATTCTCATACAAAATATAATAAACAATTCAATTTTTTCAAATCTTAAAATAATATTAATATTAAAAAATAAAATTATAATAATATCTTATTTAACTTTCAACTAAAACTATCTCATCTTATGTTACTATTCAAACAGAGCCTAAAAAAAGATCATATTTGACTTTAGACCATGAGAAAATGCAATGATCCATAATTGACATGAGATTTTTAACCCATTCTTACCTAGCAAGGAGTTCATTAATTGGGTACCAATTGACACTGCTGAAGACAAGAAGGCAGGCAGGGCACCAAAAAAAGAACATCAAACCCCCTACCAAAAGTATAAAAAACCGTTTGACATTTTCTTAACAAAAATTAATATAACTATTTTTCTAATCTTTAATATATACATATAAAATCTTGAAAAATCCCTCTTGCATCCTTCAAAGATTATACAAAATTTATTTTCTAAAATCATTAATGAATTTTAGAAACGAAGACATCTTTTATCTCCCGTGGTGCAAATTCTAGTAGCAATTTTCTTTTTAAAAAAATAATTCTATCTTTACACCACATCTCATATATCCCATACTTTATTAGGGTTTGTTTGAGGGGTGAGACGAAGTGAAAATTTTATAAATAGTAATGAGATAGTTTGAAGTGATTATTTTTTAAGTTTTGGAAAATGAGAGAGATTCAAAAAATTGAAATCTTATAAAATTAAAATATTGTTATAATATAATTTTTATTTGATAATTTAAAAAAGTTAAATTGTTTTTATTTTTTGTTTAAAATTTTAAAAAAGTTGTAATAATTAGTTTGAAAAAATTATAATAATTAATTTAAAAATTTTATATTTAAATTATATTTAAAAAGAATATGAGATAGAATGAAATGAAAATTTTGAAAAGAAATATATTTCCATCCAAGCCTTTACTCTGCCTATGCAAACTTCTCTCTTTCTGCCTAAAAAAGTAACCCTTAAAATCTAACAAGCCTATCCTTTAAAAAAAAGAAAAAAAAAAAAAAAGCCCAAAACTAAGATGCCTTTCTCTTTTAATTTATTCAAATTAGCTTGGGCCGCGGTTTACGGGCCGAAGAACACACCGACCCATCAAGTGCAAGAGTTCCGTCACGTGCAACCAAAGCACTTGGCCTTTTATCTCCCAAACAACACTCATCGGCGTCGTCTCATTTCCATATCCATCATTTTTACAACCATTCTTTATCCTACCCACCCTTTTAACCTTTACCCAACCCTACGCGCGTTAGCACAGAGCGTCATGGCCACCTCTCGCCCTGCGCCACCGAAGCGTCTGGACCTGGAGCTCACCATCGTCTCCGCCAAGCATCTCAAGAACGTGAACTGGAAAAACGGAGACCTCAAGCCATACGCGGTATTCTGGGTTGACCCAGACCGCCGACTCGCCACCAAATCTGACGACGCTGGCTCAACCCGCCCTGTATGGAACGAGAGTTTCACCCTCCCACTCACCATCCCTGTCCAGGACTCCGTCCTCACCCTTGAGATCTTCCACTCCAAACCCTCCGAGACCCCCAAGCCCTTGGTCGGCACCCTCCGTGTCCCGCTCAAGGATCTCGCTGACAACCTCGACGACCCGATCCGTATCAGAACGTTCCAACTCACCCGTCCATCGGGTCGTCCCCAGGGGAAGATCCGCGTAAAGCTCTCCGTCCGCGAACGCCCTTTGCCGCCAGATTATCATGTTGCCCCTCAGCCTAGCTACTATTACTCTGGTGCCCCTGCCCTTCCTCCGCGCGACTACAGGGGATACTCGCCCTCACCGTACACGTCAACACTCCCCGCACCGTCCCCATCGCAGCCGCCGCCGGCTCCGTACCTTTACAGCTCGTATCCCGATGCGTATTCAGGATACTATACAGGGTACTATTCCAGTGCGCCACCACCGCCTATGCCGCCCAGGCCATTCTTCGACCGGCCCGTGAACTATGGTGGGCCTGGAGGGCCCAGTGGGCCGTCGGCACCTGTGGATTACTCGCTCTACGATCAGAAGCCGAAGAACTCGAAAATGGGTCTGGGAACGGGAATGGCTGTGGGCGCGGCCGTTGGAGCGTTGGGTGGGCTCGCATTGGACGAGGGATTGAAGTACGAAGAGGAGAAGATCGTGGATAGGGTCGAGAATGACGTGGCTGCGCGCGACGATTACAGCGATTACCGAGGCGACTATCGCTCCGATTATTGATATAATCGGGAACAACGTTGGTGAGGTTAAACGTGTAATTGGCGACTGTTAATTATGCAATGTTCGAGTATATGTATATATGCTTGTATATCTTGTGTTTGCGTTTGGGCTATGCTTTGGATGGTGGCTTTTGTCTGATAAAACTTATTTGTTGTTGATTATGAATCGTCTTCCAGTAAATAAATGGTTCGTTCTTCTAATTCCTATGTTTTTGTGTGTGCATTTGGATGTATTTGAGCATTGTGAGCTAATGAAGTGCGTGGTTGAAGATTTCCTGCCTTTGTTTTAATACCTTACTTTTGGGGAATAATCGTAAGAGTTTAATTTGATTTTTTTGATAGGTATAAAAGTAGACGTCGTTGGATCGAACTCCTCGTTGAGTTTAATTTGATATGCTTGACATATCATTGTTTTTTGGCTTGTCATTTGATTTACAGGCCTAAAATGCGTGAGGTACTGTGGCTGGGCCTAACTCACCACCTTAAATAAAGCACGGAAATTGGTATTGGAAGTTGGATTTCCATCCAATTCGTTTGCTTACCATGGTATCCCCTTTCAAAAAGTGAAAATAGAAGTTTGCATCATTAGACATGTGTTTTTTCTTTGGATTAACAAGGACGAAGAGTGAATGATTTGTCATGGTTAAAATCTTGTCCAGCTCTTTGGTCTTGTACCCGGACCTTTTTTTCATTTCAAGACTGAAATCGAGTAGCAATGAAATTTACTTGCACTCCCCATGATGATAGAGTAAAGAGTATTGATTCAGAGTCTGTTCCTTTGGGAAAGGAATACGGGCATTCCTTGTGCCACCAATATCAAAGGTCTCCCTTGGTGATTTGCTATGGGTTTTCGTGCCTATGTAATTGGCAGTTGATTTTGTGGCTATTTTGTTAAGATGGCCGATTACATAATATCTAAACTGTCAATTGCATTTGCGAGAGCAGGAGTCCTCGAGATAAAAGGAGGAAAGTTTCTTTGACCCTTATTTCATGGGTAGATTTCTAGGCTTATACTTTCTGGGCTTTCATGTTAGGTTAGGCTATGTATAGAAGTATCCAGTTTTCAAGTCTCCATCAAATCTCAGATCAATACTTCATTCCAAATAGGTATTTTTTCCAGTACAATTTGCAGCATGGAGTTTGGATACACTCTTTGTTAGTGTGTTCAAAGTGATGGTGCTGCTCAATAAATGAAATAGTGCATTGAGCTTGGCGCAGGGAATTCAAGCCCAGGCATTCGAGTTTGTGGTTGCTCCTGCCAATTTGTTCATACATGTAATAGTCGAGTTGCGCGAGTTGCGCGCAAACTAGTCAGTATACTCAAGGTTATAAAATATATATATATATATATATATATATAATATCTTCTGCCACAGCCTGCAGTTTTACTGTATTCTGCCCCACCCCACCTCTTTTAGTTCCCTTTCTTCTAAGCCTGTTTACGATCTCAAGTTTTTTTCGTTGATTGGTCAGATTGATTCTTCGATAGGCCAGGCTTAGTATTGTTGGGTTGTGCCATTTCTCATTTTGCCTAGAAGCAATACAAGATGAAAAGGGAATTAAAGGCTTGTGTATCTATCCATGAAAGGGGTTGTGTGTACGGATATGGCTGCCAAGAGACTAGTTGGTTTTGTTTCACCAGATGGAGACTGTATGTCTGGCAAGAGTAGAAAGTTTGCTGATATTAGCAACAAGATATGAACAGTGCTTGCGGAACATTATTTTGACTGTTTGATTGGAATCTTCACCTTTTGGAGTTTGAGGAAAGGGGTGAAAAGGTGCAGAGAGCATGAAACCAGGTCAGCAATTGCGGTCAAGGAAGTCGAACTCTGATTTTTTGTTGAAATTGAGCTTTGCTCCATCATGGGATTTCAGATCGATGAAGACGGAAGACGTACAGTTAGGCCCTGAGGTTGAGGGTCATGACTCGTGGTTGCTTTTATTGATGGAAGTAATAATTCCGAATTGAATATTTTTGTTAGCTTTCAAATAAGGGAAAGCCGATGCATAACTCGAGAGCCCGGGCCTCGGTGGATTTTGTTTTCATTCGTAGCCCATCTTAACTTAAATCGGCCCAAAGAAGGGCCCGAAGACTCCTCTAATACGATTGCACGAGTCTACAATAGTTATAACTTATTCCACCCGATAGATTGTGGTCGAAGTTGTGCAAATATTATAGCTGATCTGTCGTTACATGTCAGGGCCACAAATTCGCACTCGACGTTTTCATGAGCTTTATATGTGAATGTTTATTAGCACTAACAACTATACTATTCATGTGGTATAATTTAATATTTAAAAGATAAATTTTATAATTTAAATTTTATAAATTAAATTATACCATATGAATGATGGATAGTGTAAAATCTTAAAATAGAATTTTTCATGATCATATCATGGTCAAATTCCAAGTTTTTCAATAAATTCTTCTACTTGGCAGTCCTACACCACACACATACTCCTACTGATATGGGATTTTTTAATTTTTTATCTTTTTATTTTAGTATGTGGTGTAGAGCTGCTAAGTAAATTTTTCTTCCCAATATCATATATATTAATTTTATTGGCATGGATAAGACAAACAAAGTCCATCATCACAAACATGTAATCTAATTAATATCAGCAGGCTCTCGACCACTAACTTGCTGGTGGAATTGCCAGAAAAAACACGAAGATCTGGACAACCTTTACATTGACAACATAATTTTATTCAAAATGGGTGGAGCTAGCACATTTTCTTACTTTCACACAGGGAACCCATTTTTTGCACATATCCATAATCCAACTTAATTATATATATATATTTATATGTTGTTTGTGCTCCACAACCAGCTAGCACGTATGAAATATACATCTGGCAGGAAAAGGAAACATTGTTTTTGTTCGAGGAAAGGCCGCACCTCAGAGTGGCTCGATTCATCCACCTCGATCTCATGGGACTGGCCATTTCAATTAGCTGGGCCACGTTTGATATTGGATTGGTATTAGAGTTTGGAATTGGATAGGCATTATTGGAAATAAAGTCCGGCTATCCACTAGCGGCAGTGGGATCGATAAGGAAACTTTTTGGCCTTTCCAAATATGTCTTTGGATCGTGTAGCAAAGAGCCATTTGATCTTTTGTTTTTTGTTTTTTTTTTTTTTGTTTTCATACATATTTTTATATCCCTAAATATTTTTAAAAAAATCACAGTATCCTTAAAAAATACTTATTTAATTACTAAGTTTAAAAATAAAATAAAAAATTGTCGTGATCCACTCTCGGGACCCAGATACTTTCTATGTACCTTTACACATGCTACATATTCTAAGTCATACATTTCTTTTGTTGGACTTCTGACTACATTGTATGCATGCATACACAGCCTTAAGAAGTCGAGACACTATTTTCTTTTAAATATGATTAGAAAGTTCAAAACCATACAAAGGAAACAAAATATATGTAAATTTGCACATTATGCTTCAACGCCCCAGCTTCAGCCATAATTTATTAAATCATCAAATCAACTAAATTCAGGATATACACATGGAAAAATTCTATTCATCATTCCCACACTACACATAACTACATATAATTTTTTTATTATTATTTTTATCAAATATGTGGTGTATGGATGATGAGTATAAGAATTTAATTAGTTTAAGAAGAATAAAATTTAAAAAAATACAAAAAATAAAAATAAGGCATGAACGCTCTCACAACGGTTAGCACTTTCATCCCTACTTGCTACATTCCAGGCCAAGTAGGTCTTCTTGTAGGGGGCTCAAGGGGGATGTGCCCCATGAAACAAGGGGTTCAGGAGGAGGATCCCTCTAAAACACTTTACTTTCAGGAATTGGCTTTGTAATATTGACAGTTAGTTCCTTTGTGCATACTATCTTGCTTGGTATCGTTGGAAAGTCTTATGCTCATTCCAGAGTAAGCAAGTGAGGAGCACCCTTTGAATGCACGATATTCTTTAACCTTAACATAATAGAACGTGCAATAAGGAGCTCCTTGAGTTTGAGTCCTCTTTACAACCGCGGTAATTGAATTAGCTGTAAGTTAATTCAGTAGTTAGTGTTGCATACACTCTTTGTTATGCTTATAGTCTGCTCTTTCCATAGGCAAGTCAGTTCTTACCTTTTTAGAACACTAACTAAGGAGTTAGAGTTCATACATGTCTTCACAAACAAATTGATATCAAATGCATTTGGACAACACACACTGTACACACACACGCACATATTTATATATATAACCAAATACTACAACACAGTAGTAATTTCCATGGAGTGACAATGTGTAGTTAAAAACCAATGGCAACTTGATCGGCACGACGACTAGCTAGATATTTCTTGAAAACCAATTATTATCGCATGCATTCTCCTGAACTCTCCTAGTGCATACAATATATATGAGTACATAGTAAGTAATTGTGTAAATTATTCTTTATGCCAAGAGAAATCCTGAGAACCAGTCAGGCTAATGTTACCCAAATAACAGCCCGCCAAAAACTAAGTGACACCTAGGCCTTCCACCATAACTATCTTGTATATTCATTACATCAGATTGCAGAAAAAATATTGCCCTCCCTTCGCACCCCCCTCTGGTTTTCTCAGTCCCTCTAATGATCTTAGCCCTTTCACACCCCTTCTTGCACAGTTGTCTTCGCACGGTTTGGCCCCAAGATCTGCAACAGGTGGACGTCGACCCACTGAGCCACAACGGACGAAACCCACAAAACTCTCCAAATCTTCTACCCCTGCCATCAAGAAACCCAGAGCCCATCCACCAGTCCACCGGCGTTGACCTTTCTCCTTAAACCACAATATTTCAAATGTATTTGATTTTAAGAAAACAATTTTTCATTGTTGTTGTTGTGAATAATCGAATCGTTTGAGATTAAAGCTCACAAAAGTGGATTGAACAAAGCAAAGAAGTTTGGTATAAAAAAGAAAAAAATGAAGAATCGTTGGTATAAAGGAAGAGAAAGGTATTTGACCACAGATTTGGAACTGAATTGACGGTGGGGGCGCATGCACTGGATTGAAAAGGCATTGGATCTCCGTCGCATGGGTTGGGTAGGGGAGTTTCTGGGGATGGGGCTTCGGTGGAATAGGGAAGAAGAAAAACGGATGACTTGCCGCACTGTGAGCAATGTTGCACTGTGAGAAAAGGGGATGACTTGCGCATCGTGAGAAACACGCTCGGGGTCGAGTTCATGCTGCACCATGAAGTCGAGCTCCGTTGCAGCTCTTATTCGACCTCCATCGCACAGGTTGGGTAGGGGAATTTATGGGGTTGGGGACTTTGGTAGAAGAAGGAAGAAGAAAAGATGCAAGGGAGGGGCTTATGGGTGAAATTCGTGTCTTGCAAATGATTTATTCAATCTGTGTGGTTGAAAGTATTGCAATTATTGTGTGATTTTTAACGTGACAACAATTGATAGGAGGGCTGTTGATCTCCTTTATATAATAGTCCGATCGCTTAGAAGTGGCTTGGATATGCCAATAATTTCAGACGAAAAAAGCTGGATGTAGTCGCTAACGTGGCAAATTAAAAAAGACGCTGTTTTCAGTTTTAATATCAGCCCCAATTTTAGCCCTCTCTTCGTGAATCTGTTTCGAATCTCCTTCCCACTTCTTTGTGTCTTCGACCCCTCGCCTCTCTGTGTCTTCGACCACTCGCCCCCTTCCTCTCCTAAAGGGCATCCCATTTCATCTTCACTATTTGGCTTATCCATCAAGAAGCTGACCCGTCGAAGCCCCTTCCTTCCTCCTCAAAGTATATTTTTCTCCCCAGCGAAGCCCCTTTCCTCTCTGTGTTTGGCATTGCAAAGCCCCTCCATTTCCCTTCATCCCGACTTCTCGTCTCCCTCGAAGATGGACCCGTAGACCTCCTGAAACCCTTCCTTCCTCTGTGTTTCGAAATGCTAAGCCGATTTTCCTTCATCCCGAAACCCAAACCCAAGAATTCCTGAAACCCTTCCTTCCTCTGTGTTTTGAAATGCTAAAATGATTTCCCTTCATCCCGAAACCCAAACCCAAACCCAAACCCTAACCCTAACCCTCATTCCAAAACCCAAAGCAACCCATTTCCCTCATCCCGAAACTCTAACCTAGCTATTCATCCCGAAACCCTAATCCTAGAAGAAGGTGATCAAGGCACAAGGTGGAAGGCAAGTACATATCCTTTTGTATTATGCATTATTTTCTTATTTTGTTATTTGATTTTGTTTTACTTTTCAACTATTTTGGTTAGAAGTTTTTTTTGGTAATCATGTTTGGACTAGTGAATGGGTTGTGCATATGGTATATGTGCATTGTATGGGTTTTGGATGCTTGGATATGACTAGACTAGCATATGTGTTGTGATTTGACAAGAAATTTTGGGTTTATGATTCTTATTTAATCTTCTATAATGATGGAGTAGTAAGATTATTTTAAAGAAAGAGGAATTAATTTAAAAGTTACCACAAAGCACTTTAATTTACAATGCACCTTAATTTACAGTCGCCATTATTGAACTGCAAACATCAAGATTCCCATGCTCTCATCTTTAAAGTTAGTGTAGAAGATATTCCTCATCACTATTAAAAATGAAACAGCTTAGCTAGCAAATGTATTTATGTTAATTAGTATATATTTGTATGAATTCATGAACTTTATGACTAAATTAATTACTTCAAAAGGGTCCCCCTTCCAATCTAATAAGAAGACTGAACACACACACACACAAATAGCACAACAAAAGAGAATGACATGACCCATCTGCTCTAATAGATTTCTGAACAAGACCAAGAATAAGACCCTGTGAGGTTAGAATGAGTATAGAGTATCAAGTAATTTGTCATGTTCCTAAAAAAAATATATAGTAAAGTGACATGTAGGCTGCATGAATTCTTTCATCGAAAAGAAAACACATGATGTTTATAAATTCATAAAAGTACACCAAAACAAATGAAGTTTTCTCACCCTGATGTAATGGCCTCAAATGTTAGTGAATTACACCCACTTCTACATGATTTTAAGATAGAGAATATGAGTATCCTGGGGAGAGTACAAAAAACAGGTCGACAAAAATTATTTCGTATTCTTTGCAAGTTATTATTCTGGAAAAAAAATTAATTGTAATTCAAAAACTGATTTGTAACTGATGAGTTATTGGGAACTCCTAGAGGATTGGTTTATGTGTGTCTTTTGATATGTGTGCCTTTCCATTGTGATTCTGGTTGAGGTTAGAATGTCGTCTTCTTCATCCTGTGACAAACGCTTGTGCTTCTATGAGGTTGAACCTATATTGAGATACTTAAAGACTAAGGCAAATCCAGGACAACCCTTCTTAGGGTGTCCAAACTACAACACGAAGGTAACCTTCCATAGCTGATGTAACATGTTTAATAGAATTTCTTAATATAAAGTGCATCTAATATTTTTTAAATGTGTATGCAAATATTAGGAATCTTCATATTGTAAATATTTTAAGTGGGCAGATAGTAATGAATACATACAACTACAAGAATATGCAAATGAACTGTCAAGGATAGAGGAACAGCTGGAGAAGAGACTCTTTGATGTTGAAATCTAAGTAACTGAGCTCCATAAGATAGTAGATAAAATTAAGAAGAGAGAGATGATGTTATACAGTAGAAATGAGGAGGTTCGAAAAAAAGAGTTGCTGCTTATTGAGAGAAAAGCTATCCTAAGACATTCACGACTACTAAGCTGGGTGTATTTTGGTCTTTTTGTAGTTGTTTGTTGTTATTTAATGACAAGGTAGTGGCTTGTGTTAATTAGCTATTAGATTTGTACTTATGTGTGATGTAAGTTACTAGATTTGTACGTTGTTATTAGATTGTACTTATTTGTACTTAGTTACTAAATTTGTACTTAGTTACTAGATTTGTATCTCAGGTTATTCTAGTTTAGATTCGACTGCTTGCTAACCCGAAATTGACACTTATTGTAATTCTACTCACTACTGGGTTTCCTGGAAAAAGTCCTGTAATTATTGGATGTCTGATCTGTTTGTTCCACTGCTTGCTGCAATAATCTTGTTCCAAGTTACACGAAAATGAATCTGTTCGCCTCTCGCTAAATGCACTATCACTTCCTATAAAGACCTGGACATAACCGGCTAGTGGCACTGCACTATCACTTCTCAAATAACGTAAATGAACCTGTTATGATATGCCAATGCATGAAAGCCATACTTGTTTCATATCACTACCGTATTAACGTAAATGAACCTGTTTTGATATGCCAATGCATGAAACCTATGACCATGCAGTATCACTACCTGTGCACACGTAAATGAGCTGTGTTATCATCTGCAAATGCACTATCTATTACCATGCAAACGTAAATGAACATGTTGGCCTAATGGTAATGCATTATCACATCCAGAAATAAATACACCCATAATAAATACATCTTCCAAAAATAATGTTGAAGGAAATATTGAGCCTCTCTTTCCACATGTTTCTGAATATATAATAATTACAAAAATCTGATTTGGGAATACTATCACTTTTCAAGCTTTTGGAATGTAATATAATTGGAAAACCCATCACTTGCTAAGCTTGCTTCCCACACAAAATATAATCCAATAAGCTTTCTTCTTACAAAATTAATTACAAGACAAATCCCTTGCCAACGTCTCTTTAGATAAAAATTCAACCTTCTTGCATCGGTTGTGAACCATCAGGACCCAGGGAGGCCCGGTTGTCAACCATCCAATCCAAAAAAATCTACTAAGATTCATATGCAAACATTAATGTTATCAGATATGTCGTCTAAATGTCAACAAATATTAGATATTAAAGTTTAGAAATGTTACACTTTTTTGGCTACCAATTATTGTTTCTCGGTTCTGGGTTCCACTACTTCCAAATATTGAGCTAGGTTGTACAAGCTGTTTATATGTAACAAAATTATTAGTTTGTTTTAAAGGTAGGACTTGCCTATCTCAACTTTCCACATGATTAGCCTTACAAAATATTGACCAATAATGATGGGGACTTTTATCATTGTTTGATTTAAAAATAGATATATTTCTTATACCTGCACTTCTCCAAGATTGGTGATATCTACTTTTGATGGCCCAAATAAATTCTTGCGCATGCCCACTACTGGTGTATCTCCTTCTCGTTAATAATAAAGGAAGTAGTTACTTACTAAGCTAATAATAAAGTAGTAAAATATTCTTTCTTTGTGAATTAACATTATAAATCTAATGCTCAACGAAATGTTACATTTTTTTTAATCTCTCAATGTTAAAACATTCACCTGTTTGCGTTTTCCACTAATTTGTGCTTTCTTTTGTTTGGCTTTAACCTTTCGCATGTCTGTCTCCATTCTTGATTCTCGCCTCATAAATGGGGAGCTTCCTTTCCCTCTAACAATAAGTGGATTCTTGACTTGTTGGGTACTACCAATTACGGTTTTGTCCTCTGTCATCAAAGCAGCATTCGAACCTGTTATGAGCAACGATACCAAATAGATATTAGCATGTTATAACAAATTGAACATAATTAATAGATTTTAAAATTCATCACCTTCGAAGTTGTTTGTATTAAAGATAAGTTGCTTATTTGCTCGCGATAACATTCAGTCATTTCTTGAATCTTCTTCTGTGCATCTTCGAATTGCTCATTTGAATCCGCCACATAAGTTATCATCCCATAACACATATTCAAAAGTATTGAATATCTATTACCATTTGGCCTTTGATCCCCTGCGTCATAGCTACTGCGAATTAACATGTATCTCCTCTTGATGTCCTTTCTCCGTTGGTCTAGAATGTACCGGTCTGGCAATGATTTTATACCGTTAGATTTAAATACAGACAAAATATGCCTACACAGTATCCTCCTCATTTGGAATAAGCCACATGAACACTTAGCATCGCAGTCTTCCTCATTAAAGTCCATTGAATATGTAACCACTTTAGTGAACTCCTCAATACAAACTTCATCTTCTATCAAATAAATCTTCATTACACAATCCGATGTAAGTAGAGATGAATCCAAATCGAGCACACCAATTACTTGTTGCTGGACTTCCCTAAATTTAGCGTTAGTGTACAACTCTTGGAATTTCTTCTCAATAGGCTAAATGACTGAAATTTCGTATGATTTTCATTCTCAATTTTCTTTCTTAGCGCACTGTCAAACTGGTCGACAAACTCTTTCAAGTTTGTCTTTGAATGAACATAATCGTAAAAAAAAGCATTCATACTCTCACTGCGCTGGATTGTACTCATTCAAACCCAGAAGTACTCTTTTAAAAATACCGGTATCCAATGCTCACGCTCCGCATATAAACTTTTCAACAACGCATTTTCATGTAAGTCGTATATGTTAATAAACCCGGCCCAACAATTCTCAAATTCCTCAATAGTTTGTATGTCGTACACACATTTCATCAGTTGAGTTTTCAACCCACTTCTGTAGGCAGCATATGACCCAAGCTTCTCAAGAACTTTCTTCAATATATGCCACATGCATAATCTATGTCGAGTTTCTGGAAATAAAACAGCAATTGCATTTTCATTGCTCGGTCTTGATCAGTAATAATAACCTTTAGAGCTATACCGTCCATACATTGTAACTAGGTTTGGAATAACCATGTAAAAGTCTCTGTGTCCTCATTAGAAATCAACCCAACTCCCAAAAGAATCGACTGCCCATAATTATTTACACCAACAAATGGTGCAAAAGGCATCCCATACCTATTTGTCAGATATGTGGTGTCGAATGTAACTACATCACCAAAATACTAGTAGGCTACCCGACTTCATGGATCTGCTCAGAAAATATTTTTTAACCTCCCATCATCGTCTAAATTCATCAATGCAAAAAATTTGTTATTCGTACTGCATCCTCATAAAATAATCTCGAAGTGCTTTAGCATCACCTGCGCCAAGTCGTAGATGTCGTGCTTTGTCAATATAGTTGCGACAATCTTTTTTCAAAAATGGAAGTTTTTCAAAGCCACTTGCACCAACGACAAGAGATCCATAACTCTTATTCAATCAGATTCCAGCTAAGTCGTTAGTGTCTAGGACTCTTTTCACGGTCTCACTCACTTCTCTGTTACATCGAAAAAAACAGAATTTCATTAGGCTGAGACTGTGATTATGTGTATTATGGACGGTTGTCAACCTCATCTTTCCCTCCACTTTTAAGGCATTAATCCTTGCTTTACAGTCCGTTTTTCCCGTCGAACGTGGGTTGGCGACATTTGAACTCTTAGTCCGGGCCTTGCCTCCCCATGTACAACCAATGGTGACATATCTGACACTTTGATCCTTTGACCTCTCACTCTTTTGTGTCATCACCCCAAACCTGCATTTTTTAGCATAATGTTTATAATAGCTCAACAAATTTTCAAACGAATTGAACTCCATCCCCGACCTTGACTCCTCAATGATATCATCACCATCCAACGATGGCACTGCCCGTGGTGTACCAGGAGTGCCATCGTCAGTTTTCCGTTCATCTAGTCTATCTGACAAAATTTCTTCATCAACTCTAGTAGAAGTACATGGTGCTTTAGTTTCCACACAATCGGATCTATCTTCTTGACTAACTCTTGTGTTTGTTGCGGAACTTGTAGCAATAAACAGCCTCAAAGGTCCCATCCCATATTGAAATGGGTAACCAACGTTTGACTTAAAACAAAAAACCAAAAACATTTAAACTGCTTCAACAATAATTAAGTTATAACTAAAATACAACTAAACGATAAAAACAAAGTTGAAAAACTACCTAAATGTTGCTTGGATTTTTGTTGCTATCTGGATATGGCAAGAAAGCTGGTGACCATGCAGACACTGATCCAAAATAACCGTATATGTAATTTGGATAGTTTAGTAGGCCAGTTTGAGGGATGTCCTAACATAAAAATAAAAATAATAATTAGGATGCTAAACATTTAATTGCAATACGTTTTTTAATTATGAAATAACATACTAAGTTTGAGGGATTTGAGCTAGATGGTGTTAGCGAAGATGGGTGTTCTTCTCATTTTTCCATGCCCTGTTCAAGTTGTTCAATATCCAAGGTCAATACTTATCTTATTTACATAAGAGGCAAATACACAGAAATTAAAATAAAATAAAAAACACACATTTCAAGCAATCATTTTCTCTATACAATGATTGTGAACACCTAGTCATTTAAGTAAAATATTTTTTGTCTTCTATCTAAATAGGTGAAATCAATATGTTTATGCTTTTAATCCAGTAATTTTAAATGAACCTGTTATTTGTTATCTAGCTGCTTTGTTTTTTTAGATTTTTGCATCTCTTTCATCTTCTCCCTACTTGGACTTCAATTTAAATAAGATTCCATCACTGGTCAAGGATTTATTTAAAATGCTTATAGCTAGCTCATGCCCCAAGCACATGTCTACTTGATTCGTGGATTGTGAAAATCAAAACCCTTGATATTTAATGTTTGCCCAAATACTCTCATAAAGTCATCATGCATGTCAAAAATCAAACCCAAATATGTTTTCAATTAGCTTGATACTCAGTCAGCATGATAGACAAACTATCAAAAGAGCTACCAATTACCTAGACCCACCCCAAAACTACCAAACGCAAAAACATGTTTCATTTTTGTTTTAAAATGGGACGTTACACCGCAAACCAAAATATATTTGTTCTGCTCTAATATAAATCTCAAAAATTGTGGCATGAACAGTTTGCTTTCACAAATTGAAGGATATCCAATGTGTGCAAACGTTAAAACAACAAACAAATTACAGATTGAAGAACATCCAAGATTGATGGTACCGGCGATGGTATGGGGGATGAAGATGACCCACGAAAGTGACCCACGAAGCTGACTCAAGCTGATGGTGGCCCACGACGCTAACCCAAGCTGATGGTGGCCCACAACGTTGACCCGAGCTGATGCTGGCCCACGGACCTAACCCAACTGAAGCCCACAAACTAACCCAAACCAAGCCCACCAGGCCGGCACTGGGTTGACCCACCCAACGCAAACCCACCCCAATCGTACCCACACGAGGAACCGAAACCCGTTTCTGGAGTTCTTCTATGCACAGTTTCATGATGAATTTTCTTTTCTCTTGCGTAGGTTCTTCGGTCTCAGAAGCGGGAAGAAATGGTAATGGGTTTTTGGAATCTCAGTTTTTTTTTTTTTTTAAATATCAGCTGATATGGCATTATACCACGTTAGCCGACTGCACAGCATCTGCATAAGACGATTGTGCATAGAAAAACTCATTTCAGACATGCATTTAGCAGTACCGAATGATAATGGCGTTCTCATGATACTCGTGCTTTTTCACTTTCTTTGTGGAAGTTTTGGTGACTAGCTGGGTTTGAATTGCATTTCGCGTTTAAAAGAGGTTCATCGATTTGATTGATTTTCTTATCAAAAATCGAAAAAAAAAAAAAAAAGAGAAGAGGTTCATCGATTTGAGACACTCACACAGAGCATATGGGCGCGCGTGGGAATGCTTGGCCAGTAATTTCTTGGGCCCCACCAAATATATTATAAATATACACACACATTACGGTGAAATTAATTTGTACTCAAAATCAAATTATTTAATAGTTTTTTTTTCTCATTTAAATCATGTATAATACCGTACATTTATATTCTCACTTGGTCCAGCAAATTGTACATTTCTCTTAATTTAAATTACCCCTTTTAATTGTATTTCAATTTTCAATGGTGTATATATATATATATATTTATATACATACAATCGTACTTAATGATCGAATATATCAATTGTTGATGTTGAGTATCATGCATGATCATCAGTACTCCTGCATGCGCTGCAAACAGATATATATATATAATATAATATAATATCAAACCATTTTATAAACATGCACGCAATTTTGATGAATCACCGAGTCTTGCATAACCACATTAACCATGCATTCTGCATGCTGTCGCGCGTACTACTGTGTGCACATTTTGTTCAACGAAGGAAACAAGAAAAAATAATGGCTTTGCATGCAGCTAGTCTTTAGGTCACCTCAATTCTGGTACATATCTAATTAAACTCAAAATAATTATTAATATTCATATATTAAAAATGAATATATATTAATTTACACATATTATATATACATAATCAGCAGTTACATATATATATATATAGAAATAATCTTCCCAACCTCCTACAATTCACCACACTCCACACTTCACCTTTTTTTTAAATTTTTTTTATCAAATTTTTTTATATGAATAGTGAATAAAAAATTTGAAATATTTTTAAAAAAAAATTTTCAAAAAAAAAAATATTAAAAATATTAAAAAATATTAAAAAGTATGGAGTATGGAGTGTGGGTGAATAGTAGGAGGTTGTGTAGCAAATCCCATATATATATCTAGTCATCATATATATTTTTATTAGATATATTTTGTTGAATATTTTTATTTCTAACTTAAACAATCGTGCATATATATATAGGGGCATATATAATAGAGCTTAATTACTAGCCGCCGAGGTATACTATATGCATGTTTGCTTGACGACAGCTTACAATGGTTGATGAGGTGATGGGAAACGACCACGTTCAGGCCATGATGACCAGGGCCGGCTCAAGGGGCAGCAACTAAGGCCACTGCCTAAGGCTCTACCTTGAGTAGCCCCTAAATTAAAAGAAGAAAGTAATTATTATGATCATAAAAAATAAATTATAGAAAAAATATTAGTTAGCAAAAAAAATGAAAGTTTGTTTTGCCTAAAATAAAATCAATCTTAAATGGTAAAATTTGATATAAAAAAAAAACCAGTCAATATAAAAGTTTTACTAAAAAAACATTTTACTGCAAAATTTTCAAACTATAATAAAATTGGAATAGAAGTAACAAAATGATAATATATTACTCTTGAATATTTGATAAAATATGATTTTTATTTTGATATCAATGGTCTTATTTGTTTTCTAAATGAAGTATTAAAAGAAGTATATATATGAATAAGGGATAATACTTTATGTCCAGAAAATTTAGATTCTTTCTCAAATTGTTATAGGACTTATAGATATTATTAATTAAAATAATATTAATATTTTTTTTGCATCTCATAAATTTTCAATAAAATTTTATTATTTAATATATAAATATTATTATCATTTTTAAATTAAAACGTCGTGTACATAATAATCGGCCATAAAATATATTGAGCCGCCTCGGAGGCCATCGAGTTATTTATATTATATTATATTATATATCTATATATAGGGGCCCAGATCACCTCAAGACCCACAACAAATTAAATCGGGAATCTTATCCCCGCAATTTCAAAGATTACTTCTGCTGTTTGGACAACCTGTCGAGTTGAAGCTCCTAATTCTTCATCTCCCTGGTTAGGGTTTTGATAGCTTATAGCTAGCCTAGCCTAGTATGCAGAAAGTTTCTTCTCCAAACAGTTAGAAAATATAATTGGTAGTTAGACTATGAAATAATAGAGGCATGGGAACGCTTATTGTAATCTCTGTTATTAGGTTTTCCCCGTTTGTATTCACACAATCATATCAGAATAGACAAAAGATCATGATCAGGAGCAAATGGAAAACAACAGAACATGATAAGAATCAAACATGCATACAATAATATTACCGTCTCAACAAACCAAACCAAACACAACGTCGTACGTGTAAATTTCATTGCATGTGTTGTTTATTTATCATTAATTTGATTCTTTTCTGAATCCATTTTCCCATTTCTCTATGCGAATTATGAACGCTGTTGCGAATGTTATAAATTGTAAGAAACGGCCAATGATCAAACTCAATTATAATATTTTATGATTCATTCCAGGATCATGAATTCAGTTGTCTGAACCTTTCACAAAGGAAGCATGGATGGATGGCTAAATACATCGATCATTCAAAGAACGACGTCAACGGGAACACCCATGCTGCAGACTCCATATATATTCTGGTGCATGAACAGTTACCCTATTAGTCTAAACTGCCTAATATATATATATATAGCTATATATAAGGGTGCCAAACTTTGGACTTGTGCCGTCATGTAGAGAGATATTATTGGCGATAAAGTCAGCCATTAATGACACAAATGTGGTAGGTACCATGTATGGGCAAATATATATCATGTTAACTTTCATAGAAGATTCATTGTTCCATGTCCACTATCAAGCGGCAAAGCTCTGAAATTCCTCTGCTCTCAGATCATGATCAGTTCTGTCTCGTAAGTGGTCACTATAATGGACTTTGCTTTCTTTTTATTTTTAAAAAAACTTTGATCTTATATTTGTTAGAGAGATCAATTAATAGATTTAACTTATAGTTTTCCACCTTAATTTGTTTAGGTTTAATTAGAATTGACCTAATTAAGATCATTTGAGGCTCATGCCACAGACCCTCGAGTTTAGTCAAAACGCTGTTTTCAGACATCCAATGCCAATTAAAAAAAAAAGAGGGTGTGCTACGTTGGAAATTTATGGTTGGACTCCAGACCAGATCCACAAACTTGGATTAATATTTCAAATACTTGAGGGCAATAAAATTAAAACTTCATGCCAAAGGTGTCGGATTCTTATTATATATAAAGAGTAAATTAGTAATTAATGTTAGAGTTTCAGTCTAATTTTAAGCAAATTTTTTTATGAAAAAAAGTGGATCCAATAAAAAGAAGGAATTTTTAACACTTTTAAAAATTAGGTATACTTTTTTATAAAAAATCCATATGTAATTTTGTGTGTTGTATATATATTATTATTTTATTATAAATTGAAAAATATTATTTTGTCTACTCAATATGTCTTCTCATTTTGACATCTTACGTATTTTAATTTTTTATTTATTTAATAGTTAAGAAAGTGACTAATTAATGTAATAATATATTTTTTTTATATTTTTTAAAAATGTTTTAAAATGATAAAAAAAAAAAAAAAAAAGAATTGGCCATAATGGACCCTTATAAATTTCCTTCGTGCATGGTTGGACGTACAGTTGGACTTAACTGGGAAGACGTGTTGCAAGTAGTGTCAAAGTTGACCGCAATGCATGCACTTTTGGGGGTACCAGCTTTGTTTCTAGCTTCTCGGGCACAACAGCATGCACGGACGTTCCCGAATTCCTAAAATTCAAGTTGGTCCTGAACTGTCATTCAAGTGGACAAAACTAAGGTACAATGCAACAGCTAATTAAGATTAATTTGTTGGGTCCTAGTACTTAGACACCATGGTCCATGGCTAAGCTATCCATGTATCTTTCTCCTGCTGGAATACCTTACATTAACTGACCTTTTAAAGTCAAACAATTAATTAGTCCACGTTCGTACTTACATACAAGGCATTCCCAATTAAATACTAATATGCTATGCATATTAATTTTTTAGTTTCTCACAAATATATTTATAATTTGAGCACTGTCCAGAAGCTAGCCGACAAATTAAATTGCCGTTGTATTGGAGATTATTGGTTTGGGTATAAATGATATCTTCACTTTATTATTATAATTATTATTATCTATCTATTTTTTTCCTTTATTCTTTGAATTTGAATTAAAAATTTTAGAACATGACCTTCTTACATAATTTAGAATAAAATAAATTTAATCAACCAACGTAATCATGTAATTTAAAAATAAATCAATTTTATAAAAATAATTTATATTTTAATATAAAATTATAAAGAAAAAATTATAAGTCTGATATTCTTCTTATAATTTACAATATGTATATATATCACACTTAAGGGCTACGTAAAAGGGCCTTTTTCTGACAATGTTTTTAAATTCAAAGAGCAAAAGAAAGTCAATTTTTATAAAATTGAATTTATTTTTAATTAAACTACATGAGTACGTTGGTTGATTGAATTTATTTTGTTCTAGATTGTGTAAGAAGGTCATGTTCTAGAATTTTTAATTCAAATTCAAAGAATAAAGGAAAAAAATAGGTGGATAATAAAATAGTAATAAAAGAAGTGTAAGGATATCATTATCCTCTTGGTTAACAGACCATTTTCCCTGATGATCATCATCAGCTAGCCAGCTAGATATATATAATCTCGTCAAATATTGGGCATTATTAAATAAAGGCATCAATATGTGACATAAGCTATAAAAATACCCCAAGTAGTAGGCCGCGAAATTAAGATATATCATTATATAGGTAAACAGTTAAAGCTAGATATATAGAATCTAAAGGCCGGCCGCCCATGCATGAATTCTGGTCATTTAGAGATCAAGAGTGATTGAGGGCCCTTCCTATATGAATTGTTAAATCTAGCATGATCGAATTTGGGTTTTCGTGGAGTCTTCTCAAAAGCTTAATAAATTTACCTTTTTGCCAATTGGTGATAAGTTTATATATGCATGCAAGCATGGTTGAGCTAAGTTTCAGCAGTTAATAACCTAATGATCTTTGTCTTCATTTGTACTTATCGATTGAGTCATGCATGATATTACGACGTTTAGAAAGATAGTGAATTATAGGTGGCCGTATCCCTCTTTTTTATATGTAAAGTGATTATCCATTCCTCACCAGTTCAATGTATCTAAGGTGGATCATTTTTTTTTTTTTTTGTCGTTTTTTTATCACAGAAAAGGATTATATATATATTAATAAAAGCATAAGAGTATATATATATATTTATATATATATAGAACTGGTGGAAATAGTTCCATGTTATATACAACAAATTATGAATATACATTAAGATCTAGTACTGCCTATAATTACTCAAGAAATGATGTGGAAAGTTCGTACGTATATAGGAACCAAGTAGGGTGATGCTTTTGATTAAGTTGTAAACAGCTAGCTAGGGTATATATACTACTCATTCATGATTCGAGTAACTTTATTAAATATTGTTGATTGTTATAGATCAGAACTCATGTCGAAAGTTGGTCATGTGTTTGGTCACTTTTCTTCGATATTGGAGATATATCATGATATATATATAGCTATATATATACTGATAACTAATTTTCTATTTTTGCTTCATCTGAATTAATTATACAGCTCCTGTGATTTTACTTATCCAGAGATAAATCTTTAAAAAAGAAAGAAGAAAAATTCCAAGTGAAAAAGATAAGAGATATTGACTAGGCTTAAGTTGATGCATGTTTTTGTGGGGGAAAGACTAGACGTCGATGTACTTTTTTCATCTAGATGAGATCACATGCAGTAATTATATTAGTCTACCTGTTAGGACGGCCGGCAACTTGACATAGACCGATTGCAGGCAATTAGTAGGATTGGGACACAAGAATTTCCTCCCATGTACTGTCCCATAGATTAGGACAAATCTACTTTAACCAAGAGATGCAGTAGTCCGATGTGCACGATGCACCTCCGATGCTTAAATCAGAATACAACAGAGAAAATAACAATGAACAACATATCGTAAAGATCTTATCTGGATTAATTGCATGTTTCAACCTTTTATATAGGAATGAATATTCCTATTAATTGGATGATGATCAAATAACGGCACAATTCTTGGACAGATATCTCACCATTTCCTTTTATATGATATCTGTTGTTATTTATCGACTAGGGGCGCGATCCTCTGAGGGCGGGTGTATTATATATATATATATATATATTTATATACTCTTTGCTGGCTAGGTCAATAGGCAGTGTTAGTGGTCTTCAACTCACCATTGGAGGGAGGCCGGCGGCCAGCTGGTGGGGATAAAAAGTCCTTCCAACGCTATTTAGCAAAGTAAAATCTCTAAACTGAATTGAATATATAATTCAATGCAGAAAGATAAATACGTACAACATTACATTATATATTATTTAGGTGCGATATATTTTAATTACTGGAGTAATTTACGAGCAATATTAATTATAATAACAAGATTAATTATCAGGTTCTGTGTGTTTAAAATTGTATTAATTTTATTGTCTCATTCAAGCTTATTAGCGTTATATATTTCAAATGATATGGTATATTTATCATTAAAATTATAGGTTGAATTTAAATAAGAAAAGTGAACTGGGTAGGGGGCACAAGCTGTAGTACCTAATCATACCATCAGAGACTACTGCATGCGATCCATCGAGAACAAATTGGCAATTAAAGCAGTGGATAATTAACAACCCAACATCAAATCAAAGCAAGAAAAAAATAAAAATTAAAAAAAAAAATTAAAGAGAACAGAGACAATTAAACTAAAGGGGAAATATACAACGTCTCAGCAAGTGCATGAACCCAACCTCCCCCTTCTCCCCCCATATATACCCACACTCTCAGTGAGAAGTTACACATTCACTGCGAACACAGTCCAAACCATATATCTATTCTGAAAGAAAAAAAATGCAAATGCCTTGCTCAACAGCTTCCTCTTCTCCATCTCTCATATCCAAATGCACTGTGTCTCCGGATCAAATCTCCACTCTCCCAGACCTCAAGCTCTCCGTCTCAGACCTCCCCATGCTCTCCGTCCACTACATCCAAAAGGGCTGCCTTTTCACTCGCCCTTCCATCCCCATTGATTCCCTAATCTCTCTGCTCAAGCGGGGTCTTTCTCAAGCGCTCTCTCACTTCCCGCCTCTCGCTGGCCGATTGAAGACCGACTCCCATGGCAACGTCTACATTGAGTGCAACGACGCCGGGGTCGACTTTGTCCATGCCACCGCTCCCAATTTGTTCGTTCGCGATGTCTTGGTTCCGACCCGTGTGCCTGATAGCTTCAACGAGTTCTTCCCGTTTGACCGGACCGTCAGCTTCGACGGCCATTTCAAGCCCATCCTGGCCATCCAAGTCACGGAGCTCGCTGACGGCATTTTCATCGGGTGTGCTATGAACCACGCGGTCACTGACGGCACGTCTTTTTGGAATTTCTTCAACACTTTCGCCGAGGTGACTCGTGGAGTGAAGAGGGTCTCGAAGCAACCGGACTTTAGCCGCAACTCGCCGCTAATTTCTCCGGCTGTGCTGAGATTACCGGAGGGTGGTCCGAAGGTCACCTTCTCTATCAACGAGCCGTTACGTGAAAGAATTTTCAGCTTCAGCAGAGAAGCAATTCTGAAGCTGAAAGCAATGACCAACAATTGGAAACGGGTCGATAACGATCGCGTCGACGCCGTTGAGCTGTTGGGAAAGCAAAGTAACGACCCCTACCTAAATAACAACAAAGGTAAGGTGACGACTATTCTGGAGAGCTTGTTCAAGAACACCGTTTCGAAACCAATAAAGGGCACGGAGTCAAACAAAAACCTAACCTCGGAAATTTCATCGTTTCAGTCGCTCTCTGCGCTTCTCTGGCGAGCGGTGACACGCGCGAGGAAACTGCCCTATAACAAAGCGACCATTTTTAGAATGGCAGTGAATTGCCGTCACAGGCTCCAACCGAAGATGGATGCGTACTACTTTGGGAACGCAATTCAAAGCGTTCCGACACTTGCGTCAGTCGGTGACGTTTTGTGTCGGGATCTGCGCTGGTGCGCAGAGCAGCTCAACAAGAATGTCATGGCTCACGACGACTCTATGGTACGCCGCTTCATAGAGGATTGGGAGAGGGATCCCAAGTGTTTCCCGTTAGGGAACTTTGACGGTGCATCAGTCACGATGGGTAGCTCACCGAGACTTCCGATGCACGACAATGATTTTGGTTGGGGCCGACCTTTAGCGGTTAGGAGCGGTGGGGCCAACAAGTTCGACGGTAAGATATCGGCGTTCCCGGGAAGAGCAGGGGTTGGAAGCGTTGATCTGGAGGTGGTTTTGGCGGCCGAGACGATGGCGGGGCTCGAGTCGGATTCGGAGTTCATGCAATATGTGTTGAATTAAATACCAGAACAGAATAAAAAACGTGCATGGACATGTTTGAAATATGGTAATTTCCTGAAGACAAAATTACGTGAACTCTGAAAATAAATAATGTCTTTGATTGTAAAGGAAAAATTAGTGATGGTATTGATGGGGTTACGACCAACGGCATCAAAAGCACTGTGTGGGGATTCTCAGGTCTTTGTTTATCTGTGACATATATTTTAATTTCTAATTAATCTTTCCTAATTTCTTGCCTACTTATTCTTCTCTGCATATGCCATTTTTGTCATTTGTTTATTTTTTTTCATATCTGAATTTCTTAGTGATCTATACTCAAAATTCATATCTTAAAAAAGAAAAAGAAAAAAAAAAGGTTATCCTACATGTTTTTATTATCTTCAACTAAACCCATTAATACCACACATTTTAGATAATTATGTAGATTAATTACTCAAAATCAAATCACTAAAAGTGTATAATCTTTTAATCAATAATGAAATCTCGTAGCCATTAAGAAATTTCACAAAAGTAAACACATAAATTAACGTGACTTAATATGATAACAATCAGTTTATAAATTTACTTTGAAAGAATTTATTTGTGACCATAATATATATAATTTTATTTATAGTAAATAGCATTCGTTTAATATAAAACTAATCGTTACCACATTTTTCAAGAGATTCTAGGAGCACAATCTTTTCTTAGAATAAGATGTCCCTATTTTATTTAAAATAAATAGCATCCGTTTAATGTGAAACTAATCATTCCACATTTTGAAGGAGAGATTGATTTCATTTCACTAAGAGCAAACCCTGTTACTTGCACATAAACATAAACAATACATGAAAAGTGTAAAGACTTTGCCCCAATACTCCATTACGTGGCTCAATAATTTTTTGGAATGGCTACAAACATAAAAAAAAAAAAAAAAAAATAAAATAAAAATTAAATTCATAAATTGACATAACTTTATGAGATCCGTTAAATCTATTTTAAAATAAAAATAATTTTACAATATAATGCACTGTATGTTGGTTTTTTTTTTTTTTTTTTTTTCATTATTATGGTTGTCTGTCATTTATTTTGTGCACCAAATTTTGAAGTGCATCTTGATAAGAACAGATATCGTCTAAATCACGTTGGTGACACCAAATAGTGAAGTTGATTTAAGGAAAGTAGAAACACGCACAAATAGCAAGGAACAGATTGGAAACAGATGCCAACCAAAGGAAATGAATGGAGAATCTTATTGCAGGTGTCTCGCCGACAGGGAATTATTAGAGTCGCCTCAATTTCAAGCACAGTGTAGATGTGCAGTACAGAAAATTCAGCTAGAGGATAACCTAAAGCATTTGTCTTCTACAACATTTACCTATCTATAACAAACTCTGACTCAAAAACAGAGTAGTCCAGAATAAACTCACGAAAATAAGCCAAAGACAGAAAACACTGGAAATTTCTAGTACTTACGGAGCAGATTGTACAGCATACTCGCTAGCTCCTTGTCCATGGTGGCCAGTTTTTAGATAAGTATTTCGGATCCGATGTAGTTTCCTGATGACTTCTCTCATATTCATTCTCTCTTCTGGCACTTCTAATGAACAAGAAACGCCGATCTCCAAAACTGAAAGTAAGCACTTCTGCAAATTGGCGTTCATCTGGCTTTGGTTCTCAATTTGAATTCTTTCTTCTTCTGCCACAATAACATCTTCTTCCTCGGTTGCAGTGTCTATTTCATTTAATTCTCTAGTTTTGAGAAGTTTTGGATCCACAATCTGCACAAATCTTTCCGGTAACGCCATCTTAACATAGTTATGGAGGTTAAAAATGTCTTGAAACATGCTGTCAATGGGTCTCTTTCCCGTGAATATCTCCAATACAAATATCCCGTAGCTATAGACATCTCCCTGCGTCGATGCCTCTCCACATTGTCCGTACTCTACGGTTCAAATATTTCACTTAAATATGCATAGAGTTAATTTCTTGTAGCTAATTGATCGGTGCTTCAAAATTATACGGGTCATATTCTTGATTATATGATACATGTGACATGGAAAAGTAAAGAAAGGCAATGATCAGGATCAATCATGCATGCGCTCATTTAATCAATACGATCACGCCCCTATACTAAAATTAACTTTCAATTTTAGAAAATTATTCATCATTTACATAGATAGTTTTGTAAAATAGTTCTAACTCAATCATATTTTCCCAGGCTTAATAGTCTCAGTCAAATCTGGAGCAAATTAAATTGTGATTAAAATAATTACCTGGAGCAGAGTAACCAATAGATCCTTTTATTCCAATTGTGCTAGTTTGATTTTGAGAAACATCATCGGCTGTTGAGAGGAGCCTCGCCAAACCAAAATCACTTACATGCCCAGTCATGTCAGTGTCAAGAAGAACATTGCTTGGCTTTAAATCGCAATGAATAATGGGCGGTTCACTGTGGTCATGAAGATAGTGAAGTGCAGAGGCGACATCCATTACAATATTCAGTCTTTCAAGAAGATTCAAATTTCTGGATTCATTTTCATGATTGCCTCTATCGGGATGCAACCACTTCTCCAAACTTCCATTAGGCATGAATTCAAAAACTAGAGCTTTGAACTCATTACCATTGTAGTCTATGCTAGAACAACATGTCAAAATCTTCACGAGATTCCGATGCCGTATATTCCTCAGTGCATTGCATTCGGCCATGAAGCTCTTGGAAGCTCCCTTTTGTTGAAGGTTCAAGACTTTGACGGCAACGACTGTCGACCTTTCTTCTTGACCCATAACTCCTTTGTATACCGAACCGAAACTGCCGGATCCAACTAAATTGCTGGGAGAGAATCCGCCAGTCACCTGATAGAGTTCCTTATACGACACCTTCGAAGCAGGTCAGTTTTGGGAAGTATGGAAGATGATTTCTTTTCTGATTTTTTCCTCTTATATAGTACCAAAATGGACGAAAAGAAAATGAAACCTAAAACCCCGCTAAGAATTATGAGTATTCTAGAAGCACGGGATTTCCCCCTCTTTTTAACTTTTTTGTCGCATGCTTGCAGTTTCAGTTCCGGGATACCCCCACAAAGCTTTTTATTTCTTGTTAGTGATACTGCAGTTGCATTACGAAAGACTCCTTCCGTGGGCACCTCACCCTCCAAACTATTAAAAGAAAGATTCAAATATTGTAGCAAAGAAATCTTCTGTAGATCTTTAGGAATTTGTCCGGACAAGTTGTTTGCAGAAAGATCTAAATACTCGAGCTCTATTAAGGTAGTCAGAGACAGAGGTAAGTTACCTTGAAATGAGTTATGGTGAAGGTAAAGGGATTCCAGTCTTAAGCAATCCCCAATGGTTATAGGAATCTCACCGGAAAAATTGTTGTTGGAAACATCCAACAGATAAATACTCCTTAAACCCCCTACTTCCTCCGGCCGTAGGGTGCCGGACAATGAGTTATGCGATAAGTTGAGTACCTGCACTGGGATGAAAGAGTGCCTTTGGATATGGCTCCAGTTAGGTTATTTTGAGATATGTCCAAGTCTTGCAAACTCTTGGCTTTTCCAAAACTTGATGGAATGCTTCCTTCCAATTTGTTTTGTGACATGAAAAGTTTGACCAATTGGGTGAGGTTACCTAGCGAGGAGTCTATCTTTCCCGAGAATCTGTTCCCATCCAAATCCAATGCTTCCAGATTTTGAAACTTTCCAAAATAAGTTGGAATGATGCCAGTAAAGAGGTTGTGAGCCAAGGATAAGAGAGTTAAGTTGATGAGATTCTCTAAAGGTGCAGGAACAATTCCTGATATTTGATTGCCATAAAAAATTAGTACCTGCAGGAGTTGCGACAAATTTCCTATGGAGTTTGGCAAATTACCTCCAAAGTTATTTTTTTGAAAATAAAGCCTCTTCAATTTGGTGCAGTTTCCCAAAGAAGCTAAGAAATCCAAGTCCTTGGCTGAATTACTTCCAAGATTATTCTCAGGAATGCTTAGCCACTCGAGATCCAATAGGCTTCCCAGATCATTTGGAACTTGTCCCAAGAAATTGTTTTGGCCGAGAGCAAAAAGACCAAGCTGAGAAGCATTGGGTAGTGAAACAGGGATAGGACCAAAGAGCTTGTTTTTAGAGAAGGACAAAAACTGGAGATTAGGAAGAGTGATGCCTATGTTGGCTGGAAGGGTGCCATGTAGTTGGTTAATTCCAATCGAGAAGGAGGTCAAAGTTGATAAATTGAAAAGGGAGTAGGGCACCGTACCAGAGAGACCATTGTCTATAACTTCAAATAAATATAAGTTATTCAGACGACCAATTTCATCTGGAATATTTCCCACAAAATTATTCATCCCTAAGGATAGTACTTGGAATGAAGAAACATTTCCCAAAGAAGCTGGGATGCCTCCGGTCAGATTATTTACTACAAGGTCAAGATATTCCAACTTCTCAAAAGAGCCCAGCCCAACAGGAATATTCCCAGTAAGTTTATTCCTTGAGAAACTAATGAGTTTGAGTTCAGAACAGTGGGTCAAGTTGCTAGGAATTTCCCCCACCAAGGAGTTGTTAGCAAGAATGAGCTGTTGCAGTCGGGACAAGCGAGTAACCTGTTGTGGAATTTCACCGGATAAGAAGTTGTCTTGGAGGTTGATGAGCCTAAGAAAGCTGAGGTTGCCAATGAAGGATGATATGGAGCCGCGCAAGGCATAGCCTTGAAGGTCCAAGGCAATGACCCTCCGGTGCTTATGGCTGCATGTACTCCATGCCAGTCGCACAAGTTGTTGACAGAAGCATTACTATTATTCCAGGAGTTCAAGATGTCGTGTGGGTCGTTGCTTAGTGATTCCTTGAATTTGAGCAAAGCCGAACGATCAGTCTCATATGTAGGAGCGCCTGCAATGGTACTACTGCTTTGTTGTAAGCATAATAGGCTTAAAGAAAAAATAAGTTATTATTATTTGGCGGGTATTGTACTCTACATTAATCCGATCCTGTTTTAGTTGATGCCCATAATTGGTTGACACGACCAACAAAGTTATGGTTTGCTTTGTCAACCGTCTTCACAGCAGTCCCTTCCATTCTCGGGATCCGATCAGTCAAAAATGAAAAGAAGAGAAATATCGGCATTCACAACACATTATACAATAATATTATAAAATAAGAACATTTTTATAAAATACTGTTACTTTTATAAAATGTTTAATAAAAATATTTCTCATTTTAACACATTATTGTAAAATGTATTGTAAAATGTATTGTGTGTAAATCATTTTCCTTCAAACATTGGGATGGCCATAAGTTTTTTTTTCCAAAATTATAATAAAAAATTATATTTTTCTATTTTAACTATCCATCTTTTCAAAATACTCTACATCCCACTTCCTATTCCTTTTCTATATTATTAAAATAATATTTTTATATTCTTTATTTATTATTATTTTAACTCATTTATTTTTACATTTTTAACTATTCAATCATTTCCCTATTTGTTTCTCGCAAGCGGTATTGTTTACAAGATTTATGTTTTTGTAACAATAATATTTTAAAAAATTTACCTTTTCCAAATGGTCAAATTAAAAAGATATTGGGTGTCTATGGTAGGCGTCGCCTGTTGCATAGAACGGGCAAGATAGGAGCGCACGTAAAAATTAGAACGTGAAAAAGAGGAGTTACTTTTGGGTATGGAACTACAGGAAGCCACTGTTCAAAACCCAAACTCATTCCCTAAAATGCGGATGAGAGCCCAATGCCAGATGCTCTTAACACATTCAAACAACGTCGCTCTCTCTCTCGGGCTACCCAAGCACAAGTTAAGACTGTCCTCGCTCTTGAAAAGATCTATGAGACGAACTTATTTTGAAAAAAGTGAAACTTCTATCAGATGAAAAGAGTGAAACCGTGTCTTCTTAGATCCTGAACCGCACGTTTTGCAGCAGAGATCTTCTTGTCGCGATGGATCAAATCCTTTTTATCACTGGATACCCAGCGGCGCTTCTGCCTTTCCGTTACCCATTTATGGTTGTGGAACCAGTAAAAGATGCTCTTGCACTCAAATCTTTCCCGCCCACATTGACATAAGTAAGATACTTCCTACCATGTAAAAATTCAGGTAAAGAAATATAGAAGAAAATCTACGGCAGCTTTTCTCATAATTTTGTGGACCATTAGAGATAAAGAGTATCTCACACCGACCACAAAAATTTGCTCCAAACATAACTGGCTTATAGGAAACCAATTGAACAGCTACAAAGCACTCATTCTTCCGTCAAATTGAGAACACCCAACCATATTTAAAATCATTCAAAAATATTACAACTGCCACTAAATAAAATGTTAGCATTCCTCAAACTTGAAGATAGATCACTTCGGTAAATTAAATTGTCTTGGTGAGTGGATTTCCCCTTACACTGAATCGGCATTACAGAATCTGAGCAGCCGTGTTCAATTTTTCGGCTAAGCTGAGCTGCGTCCTGATGATGCTTGACAAATATAGCAAAAGCAAATTGTCCTGTAAGGCAAAAGAAAATGTACAAATTTACCTTCAGAATAACAGCCACTTTTGGCAATCGGTTATTAAAGGTAATCATAGGAAACAAACACCTAACAACGGGTACATCCATCTCAAATATATCAAAAACATGTTATTTGGTAAGGAGTGGACATAGAGTTCTTGGGAACGAGCCACTTGGATGTTGGTTCGTTCATTGACTTCTACCAACTAAATAACCCAAAACTTAAGAGTTACCTGTACGCTGTTATTTACAAGTTTGTCAAGAGCTGATGGTGACAACTTGGGAAGTGATGAAACAGTCTCTGAAATAAATCTCCCTATGTTGTTATCTGGAGGAACGCGCCCTTCCTGAAAGACAAATACATCTCTAATACCAAACAAAAAGCATGAGAGCATTAATTGAGAAGATATTGCTACATTACCACAACACTGTCAACATATTTGTAGACATCATCAAGAAGAGCTAAGAGCCTTTCCATTGACGCTTCCATCCCTTCTAAATCATTTGGGAGTTTGTCAACCACAGTCGTCTTTAGAATATCAACTGTTGTCAGGAAATTTATTCTCTGTCAGACTTGAATCGAGATTACAAATCTAATCAATCACACATATAAGTCACTAGAAAACACTGGATTTAACCAACACATTGCAAGGAAAAAAGCTTAAGACTTGTAACCGATAAAAGCAGAACAAGTTCAGATGGTAACATGTGCAAAACCACACGGTGAAGGTAATCGACAGGGAGTTTTACGTAAATGCAATATTTTGTGCCACACCGATTTAAGTAGTTCTAAAAAAATTAACTAAAGCTTCTTTTTTCTTGTCTAATAGTTCTTATATAGACATTTTCGAGGCTCAACAACTGCCTAAAGCCCTTAAGTAATTTCATGTGCATTGAATTGTACGTTAACAAATGTGGCCCCATTTGGATTGAGAGATAAGATGAGGATGAATTGAATAAAATATTGTTAGAATATTATTTTTTAATATTATTATTGTTTTGAGATTTGAAAAAGTTGAATTGTTTATTATATTTTGTGAAAATTTGAAAAAATTGTAATGATAAGATGAGATGAGATGAGTTGAGATCACTTCTCAATCCAAATGGGCCAATGTATATTGTTCATGCAAAGCAGTTTTAAGTCAGATCAAGATCAAAGATAAACTAATCCTTACTGACAGTTAAACCTATTGTAGAATATAATTAAGTGGTGAAAACTAATTTTTAGTAAATCTGTAAAGCATGAAATCCTTCTGAATTTGAGACATTTTCGAAATCTATAAGCCAAGGACTGCAGAAAAATGCTTGCGTCAGAGAAGCTTTTAAAAATATGTCGAGGATAACAAATCAATTGTTAGTCTGTTAGTAGAAAAAGGGACAAGCATGGATCCTTCGTCTTTATATGTACCTACAATTCCATTCTGTTAGAGGTAAGACATTTAACAGGAAAAAAGAAAGCGAGAAAGAGGCATTCATCATCACCAGAAGGTTTTTGCTGCAAATATAAATATGTGTTATCAACAATTTTACAAGAAATGAGGAACTTTAGATTTTCTTACATCCAACTCGTTCAGCTTCAACCATACGAAGATCCAGAGGAATTTCCTGAAATTGTGCTGCAAGCTGCCGGTCTCCAAGTGATAAATTGAAAGAAACATAAGCTTTTATTGTGCCCTGTCCATTCCTGAATCCTGTATCGACAGTCAAATGAACAGGGTTGGGAACTTCGCTAGAATAAAATTCATGAATCAGTGCACTACCGCCGGTAACTCCAAGTCCAGTTGAATACCTGCATATATTCATAGATGTACAAAAAAACATTAAAACCATCTCATACAAATCCAGTGAAATCCAGAACACCTTACAAATTAACCCCAACATAAACCAACGAGTGGCCAAGCAAGCTTAGTTTATATTCATTCTTTGTTTTTCATTTTAACAAATAGTTCGAACATTGACTTCATTTTCCTTTTTGATTAATTGTTCACATTCATTCCAAACAAAGTTCCCTATATAAAGCTTTGCCCGGACAACCCCCCAATTTTTGTTTTATCTAAACTCAATCACTAAGTTAGGAGCCAGAAACATCATAAGAGTATAAAAACATTTCCCAATCTTCTAAAGTTGTATGAGTAACACTTAAACAGGTACCATGTTCAATTATGCGCAACTCTGGCCTATTGAAAATATTACAATTACACCAAGCGTATTTCAGTGTGCATGTTTTATTGTGCAGCATAACAATTTGAAAACACCAACTATATGACTATCATTACAATCAACGTTATCGAAATGCTTTGTTTAGGGGAATAGCGATAACTAACTTAAGAGGTTGAAGAAGTGACATAAGATATACCATCCAACGATGACTTCTTTCGGATTCACTTTTTGGTGGGATACTAACATATTGTGATGATACTCGATATCCAAAGCAACCTGCAATTACAATAAACAATAAAGGAAAAGCCAGCGAGATATCAGTAAATATGAATTTTATTGACGAATAGTGCCATTGACGGCAGCTATCACAACTCACAAGCACATGATAAAAGTGTACGAGACAGTGAGACCCTGAACTTGCATATTTATCTTGATAATAAAATTTATAAACCGAAGTAAAAAAGCACTATCAATATCTAACAATAATTCAATTTGTAAAACACGAAAAATCTCATATCATTAGCCAAACTCAGATCCCGAATAACAAAAACCTAACATCCCAAAGTTTTAAGCATTTTTTAACTTTCGACCTTTTTTTCACGGCAACCCAAAATATCACAGGGCAACGCCAACAATTAGCATTCAAAAAATCTTACGATCTAAAAGAAAAGTTATAATGATGCGAGGATTGATGAGAATTGGGGAGGGAGCGAGGAGGACCTGGCCAGAGGACTCGCTGTGAGGGACAGCATATGAGTTACGGATCTCAACGGTGCCGTCGGGCGAGATGGAGCCAAGGAGAGTGCCAATGACGCGCTCGGCTTGGTCAGGGCGTCTTACGTAGCAATCGCAGATGTTGAAGATGACCAGAGGGTGAACCCTCGCAGACAAGCTCGCAGAGGACGATGTAAATTGCAACACAGTGTGCTCGTTCGCCGCCATGATCTGCTCGGAATTGTACTGGTTCGGTTGGGCACAGAGAGCGTGTGAAGTGGCGCACAGCTAGGGCTAGGGTTTTTCGCGGGGGGGAAGATGTATGGACTTTTTGTTCGATTATAATTGATTGGCAAGAGCTCTGTTACAACGGGCCTTAGACCTTTGTATATTATGAGGTTGGGCCGAGACAAACAGGCCTCTTTAAAAGAGGCCCGCAATTATAAAAGTCAGAACCAAAGTGGGTAAATATTCATTGACAATTTTATATGAAAAATTTATTTAATAGTTTTATATCACACATGAAAAAATAATAATAATAATTCACAAGGTGTAGACCTGTTGAGTAGAAAAACTCATTTTATAAACATGTTACTTTTTATCTTACATTTTCTTATTTTTAAACGCATTTATGGATTTAAATTATGTTAAATAATTATGTACATTTACCTCTTGAATAAATCAAAATTAAAAAATATGTTGAACTAATATGAGTGATATGGAAAATACAAATACTTTAACCATAAAAGAATTACACAAAAATAAACTACAAAATAACGTAGCTTAATGTAATATGCATAAAATAGATCTAACAGATTACATAAAATCACATCAGTTTGTAACTTTAATTTTATGTAATTTATTTGTATCTATAGTATTTCTCGATAAAAATATCATTGGATAGTGCTACTTGGCCGCCTAGTATTTATCATTAGGCATACCGCTAATGTAAAATATCTTCTTCTTTTTCTTTCAGATTTTTTTTAAGCATCTTTTAACATTTTGTTTAAATATACACAAATTCACTTATAGACATTTCCTTAATCATTAGATAAAAATAAAATAAAACAAAATATATCAGCAGTCAAAATAAACGAGCAAAAGTAGCATGGGGCAAGTTAGCATTTTGCAATATCATTTATCTTTTAAATATGTTTAAATTCGATATTCTATCCATTAACTTGTTTTATCGAGCATTTACCAATTACGGTTCTCGTTTGTTTTCAGAGATAAGATGAGATGAATTGAGATTAAAGTTAAAAAGTTAAAAAAATATATTTTTAATATCTATTTTTTAATATTATTTTTATTTCTGAGATTTGAAAATATTGAATTATTTATTTTATTTTGTATTGGGATTTGAAAAAATTGTAATGATTAGATGGGATAAGATGAGATGAATTTAAAAAAATTAAATTTTTTATTTTATTTTGTATTGGAAGTTGAAAAAGTGTAATGATAAAATTGTATGATAAAATAAGATAAAATATTTTCTGAAAACAAACGAGATTTGAGTTTACCATATTCATAGGCCATGGAAAAATTTATTTTTTATTCGTTTGTGCATTTAGTCCCAAAGTTCATTGCTAAATTGTAGGTAGAGACCGTACGTGGATCAAGCTCTGTTATGTTTTTCAATACTTTTCATTAATTTATAAATCTCAGTATAAAGAGATCATGATCTGAAGCTACAAATGGCATAAGACTTTCAGTTCATTCTGTTTATTGATATTTCGTTTATTTGTTTTGTCAAGTAATACTTATGACACTTGATCTAGATCAGATTAGAACAAGGCCCATGCCAATTAGGTGTTAGCAGGTAGATGTCCTTTCCAACTCTCAAATATAATTGAGCGTAACTCATTCACATGTACACGTAAGCTAAAATGTACTGGTTTTTGGACTTTGTAACTTGAAATATTCAATAAATAGATAAAAGCACAGTACGCACTTTATTTTTTTCTCAAGGTAAATAGAACAGTACGCACTTAGTCGATACACATTAATTCACAGCTAGAAATACAAAGCCCACCCACTATGAATGGGGCCCATCAATAATAACCTATTAACCCCCTTCGAAGGAAAAACAAGAAAAAGAAGGCACTGGGGACCTCAAAAGAAGCGTGCCAGTAGTAGTATTACATATCTTACGTACGTACACGTACACATACACGGAGAGAACAGGGAAAGTACTGGACAGACTCGGCATCGTCTTTAACTTTCAACGTCAGTGGCCGCAAATAAAGGCATCACGAGTTGCGTGATCATGCGTAACAGTTCACTTCGATTTGAAAGGCATGGCTCTAATCACAACCTGGTGGTATAGAGCTGCAAGTGCTGCACCAATGAATGGTCCTACCCAGAAAATCCACTGCGCATAATAAATGAATAAGAAAAAAGGAGAAAGTTCAGAACATTGAAACGTTACATGCATGGATCCTACACGTGATAGCTAGATTCTTAAAAAATAAAAAATAAAATAAAAGTGACTGAAGAAATTAATCCTGGTTGTTTACATGGTCATCCCAACCGCGGTCCTTGTTGAAGATGATTGCCGCACCAAGACTCCGAGCTGGGTTAATACCGGTTCCAGTTATGGGGATGGTAGCCAAGTGAACCAAGAACACCGCGAACCCAATTGGTAGAGGTGCCAAAATCTGACCAAATATTATACACCATCACCAACAATCACCGACAAATTAAAGAGAAGAACAAGAATCACCAAACAACAATCTTACTGTGTGTGTGTGTGTGAGAGAGAGAGAGAGAGAGAGAGAGAGAGAGAGGAAGATCAGGGAGCTAAGGGATATTGCTTACGGGAACGTGGGAGTCTCTGGCGCTACGCTTGGCATCAGTGGCTGAGAAAACAGTGTATACAAGAACGAAGGTGCCAACGATTTCAGCGCCAAGGCCATCACCCTTGGTGTAACCAGGGGCAACAAAGTTGGCCCCACCGTTCAACCTTACGTACTGGCTGCTCCCCTCGAATCCCTTCACAACACCTGCACCACAGATTGCTCCCAAGCACTGCATCACCATGTAGAACACCGCTCTCGTCAACGACAGCTTCCTTGCCAGAAACAGCCCAAACGTCACCGCCGGGTTTATGTGACCCCCTGCCGTCAAAACAGGTCAACTAGGTTAGTCAGTCGAGGGGCCTCATATGAGCCCGTCTAGCTCAGTCGGTAGAGCGCAAGGCTCTTAACCTTGTGGTCGTGGGTTCGAGCCCCACGGTGGGCGCCGCTTCAATTTTTTTTTTCCCGCCGTCTTGCCACAATAATAAAGAAAATGAAAAAATGAAACTAGAATAGCGTTAAACCTGAGATGCCCGCAGTGCAGTAGACGAGGGCGAAGATCATTCCGCCAAATGCCCAAGCGATCCCTTGAATGCCTACTGTTGTGCACTTAGTGGGGGCCTTGACAACTCCCATCACCGTTAAAATTGTGATGTACAGAAACAAGAAAGTCGCAATGAACTCCGCGATCCCAGCCCTGTAAAAGGACCAAGAGCACAGCTCCCCAGGCTCAAACAGCGGCGCCGGCGGTGGCTCAGTGTAGTCCTTGGGATCGTCCAGGCTCTGAGCTGCTGTCCCGATCGGCTGCCTCTCCGGGAACTTGTTGGCTCCCAATCTAACATCCTCTTCCTTACCTTCCATTTTAGCTCCGACTACAAATTAAGCTCTGATCTCGCGATGGTTTGATCTGCCTCAATGAGCGTTGAGTGGGTGTGGTAGGATTATATAAAGCATCATGTGACAATACAACAAGACGATAAGGTGCATGCGGGACCTAGAGGTGTTTCCAATTGTATTTATTTTTCTAATTCTCTCGTGGCCGACCAATCATTTTCTTGATTTAGAGCTTTCATGTTAAGTTTAACCAAGTTGGCGCAACCATGTCCATACACGTGGTGAGGTTATATGAATGAGTCCACCGTCCATCTTCTTAAAAATGCATGAACGATTAAAATGCGGGTTTCGTTTCCCCTGATAATTTGTTTGTGTTTAGAGATGAGTGATATTAGATGAGATTAAAATTAAAAAATTAAATAAAATGTTATTAGAATATATTTTTTAATATTATATTTATTTTTAAATTTTAAAAAAATTAAATTATTTATTTTATTTTATATAAAAATTTAAAAAAATTATAATAATAGAAGAAAAATTTTTAAAATTTTAAATTTTAGTATTAAAAACAAATAAGTCCAGTCCAAAGTCAGTCCCTTGAACATGCGTCGGTCCTTGGTTGTGACTTGCATATCTGCCGCCATCGCATCACGTTTGGCTCCTGCTGTTTTCCTGGACACGTGGCTTACTAAAACTGCCTGATGATCCACCACTAGTTCAGTACATAAAAGACTCAAAGGCCAATACAAGACGTGCGACAATAGTACTCTAGTCTAGACTAAGGTGAGGGATGTAAGCTTTTTCTAGAGATTTGAAATGTATCTATTTCGAGTTCATGACCAAATCACATGAGAGAAAAAGTAGCTTTAATTTAACTAATCCACGATCAGTTATGATAGTTCACTCGGGACTAAGTATGTGTGCTCAGTGCTCTCATCAGCCTAGCTAGAAGTAAAAGGGCAGATTGCATATATTTGATTTATCCCTCTGATTAACGTTAGATCATAATATAATCCTCTTTTTTCTTTGGTTTTACTATAATCTGTCATCTTGAGAAATGAATTATTATTTTGGTGATCCTCAATATGGATGGAAATTGTAAGGAGATTTTTCTCCCTATTGATTTGTATAGTGAGCCAATAAGGAATTTCCGGAGGACGGGGAGAGAGAGTCCGATCGGGTCCAACAACCCTCCTTTAAATGAAGTTAATGAGCTTCTACAGAGTATTCAGTCCACGAGCAAAATCAACCCATGAAACAACCCTTACATTGGAAAAATGAATGATAGGGACAGATGAGACTTACCGCCATGACACCCTCAATGATACTCAGCTCTCGAGAACCTGTGCAGGTAGGTGGGTGAGAGATGCGGGGGACCTTCGATCTCCTGACAACAAACAAAAGGGCTTAACAATGAACATCCTCATGATAAAATAAATCAAGAATCCAAACCACATTAATGACACAACTCTTTGGACTCTACGCCTGCATTAATGGTGTCGCCCCAGAAGTTATGCCGCATGAAAGAATTCTAACTAGGTGAATGGTTGAAGTGACATGAATTCCGTGAGGCAAGGTATGGGTTGTTCCCACCCAGAAATCTAGTATAAAAACCAACCCCATGTACAAATAACTCTTTCTGATTCATTTAAACTCTCGCACAAATTATTAAAGAGATATAGTGACTTTAAGTATCAGAGACTTCTCGACCCCACAAGGCCCTCCACTTTTTGTATTTTCTTAAGTGAATAGGTGCAAGTACCAAAATTCGAGTTGGTGGAACCCGACCAAAATATGTATGAAACACGATGTTAACAAAAATAATCATCAAGACCATTCATGATTGGTTTACAAGCTTAAGAGATTGTGGGTATGCGTGTTATGTTCCCATGTTGATTAAAGGTTGCTCAAATATGTAGTTTCAATTATTAGAGGTCAGATGGCGCCAAATAATTTCAACACGGCTCAGAATAATTGATTCATCATCGTTTTCCTTTTAATTAAGTGATTATTCTTGGCCTTCTAATTATATTGTGTACGTTTATATGAGAGTACTCTCAGTGTACGTAGGAGCTAGCCAATCATCTTAATTTGTTCATAGTGCAAATTAATCATGCTGGCAGTAGTTTTGTTTATTAGATGATAATAGTACTAGTGGGTTCTTGTAACATGATTATACTAATCGCCACGACTAATATGTTGTGGGTTGATATATTTCATTAATAGGTGACGACATGTCTTGATAACAAAAAATAATGTGCATGTCGGATGCCATCATCGCCGAATATTATATTTTGAAATGATAATCATCATGGAAATTACAAAGCAAGACTCGCATCACATCTGAGTAGAGTATAGATGGCAACACGTCATACATCTGTCGTTGTTCATAGACAATACAAGTTGCAAGATAGCTAGGTTTGTATTATCTAGGCAACCAGCTAGAGCATGATGGACGTTAGAAATCATGTTGGTCTCAACTTGGAAGCCAAGAACCCAACTTTAGACTTCAGAGATCTAGGGAGCCGATGGCTCATAAAGATACTATAGGTCTAGTCATTTTGGCTCAAACATTATTGAAATGTTAAAGTTAGTGGAGTAGCTTAACCTAATACGTACCTCTTCTTACAAATTCTAATATATATTAATTAGCATCATGACTTCATTCTATTGATTGGAAATTTAATAGTACTCCATTATGTTTTTTTTTTTTTTTTCGCTTTGTCAGAACCTAATTGCATAGAAATACTAAATTAATTTAAATTTTATATAATAAATATGTAAAAATAAAAATAAGATAAGATTAGCACGACGGACAACTATTCCAAAAAAACGGTGAGAAAATTCTCGTTCCTGATTAAATGGTGACAAAACACGTCATTAAAAGCATATTTTTTTGTATGAGCAACCGCCTGTTTAATTTGGGCCACAGATTTTCCTCACATGGTCAAGTCACACTTAGGCATGCAGCTGTACGTGAACACAGCACACCCAAAAGGAATATTGATTTCGATTCGCCTACCGGCCTATGACTTTCCTCAATAAATTCATAAATCTAATTCATCTTTTAAAATCGATTTTAAGAAATATGATTATTCATTTATTATAAATATATTTAAGATTTTATTCATATATAATGCGAAATTATTTTTCAATACCTTTTCTCACATGCAAACTAATGTTTTTCCTGATACTTATCACGAAATAAATAGTGTGAATCTTCATTCATACTATAACAATCTCTATTACCATGAAAAAATTTACGAGTTTAATTTATTTCATAAAATCGATTTTACAATAAATAATTGTTTATTTTTTATAAATATGTCTAAAATCTTATTCATAAATAATATGAGATTATTCCTTAACATTTGATTGGTCGGTCATCATGTTGTGGCCACTGCACAATAATTGTGAAATTTCTCGAATTTTTGTTTGCCCAACTTGTTGGAGATGATGTTTTTGTTATGGATAATGTGTAGGACTAGGGGCCCGATTGAGAGAGCCCAACCAGAATAACAAATAAATGAACATGGAGACGGATTCTTCGATCATGAGCTGGGTTTTAGTCGTTGCCTCGTGGGCTAATAACCTCTTACAATCCAAGAAATCCCATTTTGGGCTAGGGCCCATCAAAAGATGCTTTATTATAATTTATCTTACAGATGTTTTTTTGTTTTTTAATACATTTAGAGTTGGGGGATTTCGATGCAAGACTTCCATTTTAGAGGTAGGGATTTATGCCAATTAGGTCACGGGCCTTTGGCGGATGTATTTAAAAAAAAAAAAAACACATATTTAATGGGATAATATTTATTGGTATGACCAACTTCAGTTAAATAGGATAAAATTTATTTTCAAATAAGTGTATAGAGAACGTCTAATAAAGTACTTATAAATTAAATTCAAATCTTACTATTTAAGTAAGTGAATTATTTGTTTTACATATCGATTTAATAATAAAATAACTTATTAAATTAACTCTAGATTTCCCTGATTGGGATACAGGAAAAAGGACCAATTTTTCACCTTTTAAGTGTTTGAAACAAGTAAGATATTTCCAACTTATCAGATCAAAGAAATCCGAAAAACACTACACCAAAATCTGAACGGTTCAATAATGCAAATATCCAAATCGGTACAAGAATACCCAATAGCATTTTAATTCATAAGAAAACAGATAATAGATGTTTTAACATAGGAAAACTTCTATACAGCAGTCTATACACCGCACACCAAATTAATGCTTGCCGGCGTATTTTATTTTTCAAGGAAAACATCAACCCACTCATTTTAAAGCAAATCCACTCTTTAGAAACGTCTCTTTAAACGCAAACCCACCATTTTTTAGCAACGACAACAATTTCTCTAGCTCTTTGTAGCATATTAACAACCATCAAATCCTTCATTTTTTTTAGAGAGTTGATATACACAAAATATATTGCACAACACATTACATAATAATATTAAAAAATGAAGGTATTCTCGTAAAATGTTATTACTCTTATAAGAGGTTTTACAAAAATATCATTATTTTAACACATTGTTGTACAATATATTATAGAATGTATTGTGTGTAAATCATTTTTCTTTTCTTTATGTTGGAAAAAGTAGAATCGTGAAGGGAAAAATTACGTCTCCAAAACCAATTGGAGATCGTTGGGGGCTTCATCTCCAAAACTGTGAAAGTTCATCTCAATCAAGTGGAAGAATTGCATACTAACATTCTAGCCGGAGATTTTTTTTTTTTTTTTTTAACGGGAAGGGAGCTCTTTTTCTTTTTTAGAAGTTTTGGAAGGGATATTTGCATCCCTTACCGGGCTGGGCCTAACTAGGAGGAATGTTTACGTCCCTCCCGTGCCGTACCAAGTTAATCCTTGGGCCCAATGTTCAATAGTATATTCAGCTAGCTTATGAGTTGCGTAAAGGAGAAGCAGCCTAAGACCTGACTAGGAAAGTGTATGGTTGATAAAAAAAAAAAAGGGTGAACTGGTATCGGTTTTAATTTTTTCAAAATTGATCCAGTTTTAATTTTTATTTTTCTGACATCAGATCGGTTCATATATATATTTTAATTTTTATATTGTATAAAATATATTTAATCTTTATATATAATTATATATAAAATAATTTTATATTATATTCTAAATTGCTAATTAATATAAAATGAAATTTTAAAATCCTATTATTCATATATTATAATAATTGAATAATATAAAATTAATATAACATTTGACATAACATAAGATTAATCTTATAAATCTTAATATAACATTTGATAAAAAATTATCATTAAAATTTTAATTTTATAACATGAACATTTGATCATATGTTATTAATATAAACTATATATATTAAGGATAAATATATTTTATAGCATAATAAATTATAATATATATTCTTTTTGATAAATACATTTCTATACATTTGATCATATACACTCATAAAAAAAGTGTATATAACCATCATATTATCACTAACATATAGTATTAGTAGATAACTATATACATATTATTATATCATTATATCGCTATATGGTATATATATAGTATTAGTACTATAGTATACTTATACAATATATAATGGGCCCTAAGTGGATTACTAATAGCCTATAGTCCAGTATATATAAATAATTATATATTATTAATATATTATATATAATATATCGCTATATTATTCTATACTATAATATATATATAGTATATTGTATTATATTATATATATAATATATAAAAAATTGAACTAAACCAAATCGAAATTGATAAAATCAGAAGTACCAATTAGGATCAGATATGGGACATGGATGGAGATCACGGCAAAACATCATGTCATTGAGTAGGCCGCACGGAAGGTGGCCACACCCTCCACCCACCACTAAGGCAAGACTCGGGGAGGCCATGCCATATTAAAAACAACAACATGAAATCCCGTATAGGAGACCAAGGCATCTGACATAGGATATAGAGTACCCTCTCAGCTAGCTGTATAAAAGTCGGATGTCAGGTTAGGATGCGAGACTTTTGCTCTCTAGTTTACTAGAATTCTCCCCTATAAATAAAAGGCTAACTTAGGCATCGAAGGTGACCCATCAACCCTAAGCCTTTCATCTTTCTGTATTGTAGGTAATTGAGTCATGTACTCGATGTGCGAAACACGCCGTTAACAAACCCATTTAGTGAGGCCAATTCAACTTCTCCTCACCTCATATTAATCTTGATACCTATATGTGAGGGTGGGTTTCAACATCTAGATACAGTTTGTGTGTCTTTGATTCTTGGAGAAAATCATCAGTATTGTTAGAAAATGCATTTTCGATCTTAAAGTTTTGACATTGGGAGGTATTCACACAAGAACCAGATTGAGTGGGTTGCTACGCTTCTTGAATCTTTAGCATAAGTGGCTTCATAAAAGGGGTTGGATTTTATTTTAAATCAAACCGCGAGGTGAGAATATAAAACCAAAAATAAAACCGGCGGTTTAGAATAAGAACACTTCTACGGCCACAAAAATTATATACCGAAAGAGAGCTGCTAGAAACACAAAATGATCTATTTGAGGGATCCCACACATTGATGTGGCACACAAGCAGAGTGTCATGTCTCCCTTATTTTTATTTCTTTTTTCTCTATCTCTTTCTCCCCCTCTCTTCGTGCCTCCCCTTTTTCCCATTTCCCTCATCGTTAGTGTTGTCTGCCCTCCCAGGGTGGTTCCATGCACATAGTGTGCGAAATGTGGTTCCCGACCACCAATATGCACGACGAACTGCCGTGATCTCCATGCCGGTGGTACCACTTAAATCATCGGTATCTTTTGCCCATCCTGAGATGGTTCCCGACCACCATGACCAGCACAAAGAGAGGCATGGGGAGAGGCAGAGGTGGCGGCACATGGGGAGAAGAGAAATAAAAAAAAGAAAAGAAAATAAGAGAGACATAACACAATAGCAATACGCCACGTTAATGCGTGATATCTCTTTATAAATTTTTTTTGTCCATAATATTTTTCGTAGAGCTTTATTATATACAAGTAAGTTTGCGTATTAATATGCATACTAATTATGTTATCTTTATATTCTAAATTTAAATTAATATTATTTTTATTAAAATTTATTTTTTAACTAATTATATTAAATATATACACGTATTAATACACAAAATTATTTATAACTAAATTTTTTCTTTTTCATACGGAAACACACTACAGAACTATGTGGCAAAAGCCACCTGGCAGATTATAAAGACAAAAAGTCTGAAGTCTAGAAAGTAAAATCCGTCTAACCCGTCACTCCATCTAACCCAAATCAGATTCCTCGGAATTTCCCCCCTCCCCCTCCCCCACCCCCACCCCCCACCATTCTTACCGTGTAGGTACTTTTTTTTTAAGCAAAGCAAACCTACTCAGCAGAGCTCCCTCCAGCCTCCAGCAACGGTGAGTAGCCTCTGATTTTCTTTTTGTTTTTTATTATATATATATTTTTTTACATTTTGAGGGAAATAAGTTTTTACATTGGTGTAAATTTTTTTAAAAATGTATCCTCTGGGAAAACCAAAAGAATTTTTTTATTTTATTTGTCATTTTGTTATTAAATTATATGGAAAAAAAAAAAAGTTATGAAAGGGAGGAGAGTAGCAGAGTAGAATGGCTTGGAAATGGGTTAATTGTTCAATACGTTTCTTAGCTTGGAAATGCTTAACTTTCTAGGTTTACCAATTAAAATGGGCTAATTTGTATATATTGATCTCATCTGTGTTGCTTTTCTTTTACTGCCATGTATATTTAAATTCTTTTGATAAGTATTGCAATGTATATATGAAATGGAAAAAGCTGCAAGGGCAACAATCACTTTTTTCCATGGAGTGGAGAGGGAGCAAAGTGAGGCAGAGGTACGAGATGGAATGGAGAAAGAGTAAGGGGCGAAAAGCTACAGTCANAGTTATGAAAGGGAGGAGAGTAGCAGAGTAGAATGGCTTGGAAATGGGTTAATTGTTCAATACGTTTCTTAGCTTGGAAATGCTTAACTTTCTAGGTTTACCAATTAAAATGGGCTAATTTGTATATATTGATCTCATCTGTGTTGCTTTTCCTTTACTGCCATGTATATTTAAATTCTTTTGATAAGTATTGCAATGTATATATGAAATGGAAAAAGCTGCAAGGGCAACAATCACTTTTTTCCATGGAGTGGAGAGGGAGCAAAGTGAGGCAGAGGTACGAGATGGAATGGAGAAAGAGTAAGGGGCGAAAAGCTACAGTCAACAAATCCTTTGAATTCCAGGGGCAGTAAGCGGCCAGGGGTCCGAACTCGCGAGAGGGACTGGCGAGGGGCAGATCAATTTTTTCTTTTTCTTTTTTCTTTAAAAAAAAAAAAAAACTTACCAGGTGGCAAAGCCATAATTTTCGGTAGGCAATACTCTGCTTGTGTCCTACAGTTACAGCGTACTCATGATCCATCGGCAAATAATACGTCACCCATGAAGCTCATCGAACGGTGAGAACTGACTTTATGATGTATAGCGGATGCCGTAAGGGTAGTGATTTTCCACCCCTACGGGTCCCACATTCTAGACGGGTTGGCCCCAATGCCCACCATTCAGCGAAAACATGCTAAGAAAATTTGAGTTGACCGTTGTTTCGACGTGAACGAGACATTGGCTGGTGATATCTGTGGCATCGGGAAACAATTGCCTGCCAACTGTATCATCATAGCCGTCCATCCATTTTTACTCTTTCCACTATGAATTGTTAGGCCTACGCCACCCCCACATTTCTCTCTCCGAAAACTGGACGGCACCGGCGGGAGTAAGAACCGTTTGGATGAATTGTTGCTGTTCTAGAAGGGCCGCGACAAGGGAGGCTGA
>QEOT01005759.1:0-68136 GCA_003123785.1 Pterocarya stenoptera
CCAACAGAGGACACAAACACAACAACCTTGCAAGAGCCTAAACTAGGAACACAAGACTAATGTAGGGAACAAGTTGTGCACTTATCTTGGGATCTCTTATAACTTAAAAAAAAAATCAAAACACCAATCATATTTTAATATAGCTGATGTGAAAATTTTCTATATCTACAGAGTGTGTAAAAAATAAGATTTATAAATAAATTTTCTGTTAAGATATATCACAATATTGGATTAGATGCATGCACCATAAAATTGAATTTTAAAAGTGCAGTTAACTAAGCTAATATTAATTAATGTAATTGTAGCTAGGCATGCACTCTTCATCATCATGGCAAGACTTTTGGGATTTTATTGGATTTTATTATAACGATAATATTAATTGCTTCTAAGGTTATGAAAAAATCGATATTAATTTTAGTACGTAATAATTTATTAATATACAAAATAAGAAAGTTCGTTTTTTTTAGACACAAATTATTTGTATAATTTTATTGTAATATCCTGGATTGAGTATAAACTATTATACAAGGATAATGCTGTTTGAACCGATAAATGATTGATGGTTGACTAATTTTTATTTTTATTTTTTTTCTTAGTGATTAAGTGAATATTATTGAGTTTATGTATTTTTTGTAAAAAAAATGAATAAAGAAAAGCCAAAAAAAAAAAGAAAGAAATAAAAAGAAATGCACTTATCGGTTGGATTATCGATAGGGAATCGGTCCCTGTAGCATCATCCATTATACAATGAATGAGATATAATATTATTTGAGAGGAAAAATTCCTACAATTTATATTGATTTCAAAGAACTAATCTATTAATTATGACCAAAATTAGAGTTTAGATGTGATTAGTTCAGATGGGGTTTCAGCTTTCTTTGAACCCTTGTATTTATAACTATAATATTGCCTTTTGATCACTTTCAATTAGATATATATATATACATAATTGAACACCTCGGTCGATTTCTTATTTGTTGGGAATTTAGACATTCCAAATTTATCCCCAACGACCCACCCTTTGCAGGAATATTAAGAAAAATAGATAAATAATAACAACACAATAATTTACGTGGAAAACTCTCAAAACAGGAGAAAAACCACCAGACCTAGAGAAGAAAATCCATTATATGAAAAATTATTACAATCATACAATTTTTCTCCTCACCCTAAGTGAACAATTTTTTTCCTTATCCCAAGTGACACCCACAAAGCTTCCCCACTAAGAAAACTTTAACTCTCATCTATTCTATTCTTACAAGAAAAAAGACAACAGAGAAATTTTACTAGAATCACAAATTGCTAGCTAAACTGGTGCACTTAATCAAGGAGGCTTAGCCTTCTTATATAGGCCATGAGCCTTGCCCCTCTTCTCTAATCCTACCGACGTGGGACACCAATAAAGGAGCAAACTCAACATTACTAACATTCCAAATATTATCTTTCAGTCATATAGCTAATTAACAGTAGCATGCATGCAGGTCTCATATCATGTACTTGTCTATTGTTAATCACATTTTTATTTCTTGAAATCCATATTTTTCTATAAGAATTATATCACATGATATCGGAGGAATTACGTATCATGAATTTTGTCATTCTTAATCATACTAATTGATACGTTGCATTTTGAGTGACTTTTCATTTAAATTATTGTCCTATAAATGCACTTAAAGTGTGTCACACTAATTTATATGATTGAGAATGATAACATTGCATGCCACGTTATTTTTAAGAAAAATTCTATTATTAAACTGCTGCGTAGAACACACATAGTAAAATGATTACATAATATAATTTGATTTGAAAGATAAATTTTAAAATTTAAATCTTACAAATCAAATTTTACCATTTAAATAATATGGATGATGTTCTCTACAAACTGATTTGAAAATAAAAAATCTCTAATGCATTCATAAAGATCCATGCCCTAAGATGTGGGGTATTTATTCTCCACGACCATCTCCTTAAAGTTGTGGCGAACAAAGCCCTGAAATCTTAATAGGCAATCTCCATCACATACACATGTCCCCCATGCACTTCTCTTTCCACCTTATCCTTTTATGTAATTTCCTTCACTTTTTGGGTGTTCAATAATTCCCTGCAAATTATGTCTCCTACTTTATTTACTAATATTAGTATATCCACCCGTGGCACCTCTCACGACCACTAGATTTGGGTTTGTCTCGATCCCTGCAACCAATGGACTTGATTGATCATAAAACAGTACTAATAATTTTAATAAGAGAATAATATTAAATACAGTTATATAATATGTAAGCAACGCACATTTCATTTGAAAAAGAATAAAATTTATTATTAAATAATAATAATTTTTTTTACTCAAGTCACATATTTATTCATTTTTTAAAATTAGAGTGAGTGACACTTTACACACTTTATAACTGCATCTAACGTACCCTTTTTAAAGAGCATTTGGACAAGTTAGAAGAATCAAAGGAACATTGATAGTTTGATACTCTCTTTTGGTTTTAAAACCAGTTCCTGTCATTGTCGAGGTTTGTCCCTATCCCTGGAAGGGAATTTTGAACACCAACTAGGTATTTCAAATTTTACTACATTTACAATTAGATATATTTTTAAATTCTATACCCTAATTAAAATCACTCAATTTGGACAGATAGACAGAGTATATAGACTTCACATTATTTAATGTTATTAATTCCTATAAAGATGCTGGGTTATTGAACTTACCTTAGGTATTAAAATGTCAAACATTTCTTAATCCAATCAAATAAAAGAAGGGTGCCAATAACAACTTAAGTACTACTATATATTAAAATATTAATATTCTCTACTTTAATTCAAAATTTTTGTACTGCAGCGATTCNACTCGAGATAATTTATTTTTGGAAAAATTTATTCATCATCTCAACTCTTATCATCCTCATATCATCCCATGATGTGACATTAAATGATAGGTTCACAAATAAAATATAATAAAAATCTCTAATTATTTAATGCAATATCATAGAATGATAGAAGGATGATGAGAGTTGAGATAATTTATTTTTACGTTACATCAAATCTATTAATGTTATATACTATACTTTTATCTTATTTTCATCTCACTCTGTATATGTGAGATAAGATAGAGATTTCCAAGTTATATGCAAGAAAAATGCTAAGTGGCTTCCTTAGTTTTGTCTCTTTATTTTGCTCGTTATTTTATTTTTTAATATTTTAAAAAAATAACTATTACGTTAAAAAAATCTTTAAAAAGAAGAAAAAAAATGTAATTATACTAGTAATAACTTTGAAAGGTCAAAATGATGGGCTGAGAAGCAACAGTAATTGGTACATAAATGAGTGTGGATAAACCGTGCGGTGCACGGACCAATGAGAAGTCAAAGAGACGACAAAGTCCCGGACTCCCACCCATTTGGTGGCATTGGTGCCGTACTAATCCCACATCATAATTTCCCCTCAATTAAATAAATAAATAAATAAATTATTCCGGACCAGACGGTCAGAGACGCCCATTTTCACTTTTTCTACCCACTACTAACCAAAACCCCCCGCCCTGTTTCAACGATCACATTCTCTTCTTCTGAAGGGCTCAATCTTTTAGCTCCATCTTACGCTTTTTCTCTCTGAGTTCAGAGGTTTGGGTTTTGGCTCTTGGAGGCTGACGCGATGGCTTTCTCGACGACCAGCTTTGCCGGTGCCAAATTGGAGGCTCCGTTCCTGAAATCTGCGCTGTCTTCAAGGGCCTCGCCTTCCTCTAAGCTTCCCATTCTTTGGAAGCCCATTCGGAGCAGAAAAGCCTTGATTCAGAGAGGAGTCAGGTGCGAGGTTGCTGCCTCAGATGCTTTTGTTCAGACCGATAAGCTGTCCGCTCTTGAGCAGCTCAAGACCTCTGCTGCTGACAGTAATACCTCCCGTTCATCTCTTTCTTATTTTTTTGACTGTAATAGCTTCGAAAGAGTTTAATGTTCCTTTAAGATTTGTAAGCTCTCGATTATTAGGCCATAACCACCTGTCTTTGCCTATGGAAATTTATGATTTTATTACATGTGGAGAAATCATCAGAATGTTGATGATACAGTTGTTAAGTCATGGATGATTTAATTAGATGTCGAGAAATGTTAATAGATTAGCCAATTAAATAGAGTTTTCTTCTGCATCCTTTTCAGTTACTGAACATTAAACGTTCAGGACGGGGGCTGTGCACTGTAGAAACACCCATTTTTTCCCATAAAATACCTAATAGGAGGAGTGAGGTAACTCCTTATAAAGTCCAGGATGAGTTTGTTCCCAAGCCATGAAAGACTTCTCAATACGTTCCTTCACGTGTGGGCCGGTATTTTTGGTACCATCATCGTGGGTAGATCGCAGGAGCCCATCATTAGTCATAGGTTAACCTGCTCTGATGCTATATAAAAACACCAATTTCTCCTCATAAAAGGCTTAATAGGAGGAGTGAGGTAACTCTTTATAAAGCCCAGGATGAGTTTGTTCCTAAGCCATATAGGACTTCTCAACATGCACAAATAAATTTCAAAATCCAAGAAATTTTTTATAAGCACTTCCAAGCATTTGTGATAAGATTCAGTAAATCTAGGTCTCAATTTACAAAGTTTTGATCATGTGATCAGTTGAGTTTGAGTGTCATGTAAACAATATATGATATCTTTTCAGTGATTAAAGTGGGATATGTGTGTAACTCTCAGTGCATGATTTCTACTTGTGCCAGAAATAAGATCGCTTATTCTTTTATTTTTTAATGTTCTATTGAGAATTTCGTAGTGCTTTTGGGAATAAAATTCGTTAAAAGCTTTAAGAAATATGGCTTTTCTGAACTGTGCATTTGTTTTTTCAGGATATACAAAAGAAAGGAGTAGCATTGTGGTAATTGGACTTAGTGTTCACACTACCCCAGTTGAGATGCGTGAGAAACTTGCCATTCCAGAAGCAGAGTGGCCTAGAGCCATTGGGGAGCTGTGTAGTTTAAATCATATAGAAGAAGCTGCTGTTCTTAGCACCTGCAATAGAATGGAGATATATGTTTTAGCCCTTTCAAAGCATCGCGGTGTCAAAGAAGTGACTGAATGGATGTCAAAGGTCCTATCCTTCTCTTGATCAATACTAGGATTGGTTTATAGAGTGTAGACCACCGAAATAGTAAATATCCTGGTTTGGTAGTGACAAACACAAATGGATTGGTCAATTTAGAATGCTGCTAATGAAAAACGTGTTGCAGATAGCCTTCTGATCAAGATCTGTCATGCAAAAACTTTTGGACCATTTTTTTAATCAATCTGTCCCAGTGTTCTTTTTTGCAATGTTTTTCCTCTTATTATTGACCTGCTGTTTTTTCCCCTTCCCATTAGTGACTTACTGTTCATCCATGTAGTTTGTGGCCTTTTCATGGATTGAGATAGAGGGACAGTGATTGGTGTGTGACACTGTTTAGAAGGAGTGTGTCCTATCCTATTGCATTTTCATGATCATGAATTTGATTATATTTGTTAAAAATATTCTTGCTTCTCCTTGGCAGACCAGTGGGATCCCTGTTTCAGAGCTCTGTCAACATCAGTTTCTGCTATATAACAAAGATGCTACCCAGCATATTTTTGAAGTTTCAGCAGGTCTCGACTCTCTTGTCCTTGGGGAAGGTCAAATTCTTGCTCAGGTTAAACAAGTTGTCAAAGTTGGGCAAGGAGTTGTTGGATTTGGGAGGAACATTAGTGGGTTGTTCAAGCATGCAATAACAGTGGGAAAGCGTGTTAGGACTGAGACTAACATTGCTGCCGGGGCAGTTTCTGTTAGTTCTGCTGCTGTTGAACTTGCCTTAATGAAGCTTCCTGAATCCTCACATGCTACAGCAAAAATGTTGGTTATTGGAGCAGGTAAGATGGGGAAGCTTGTGATCAAACACTTGGCAGCAAAAGGTTGCACAAAGATGGTGGTTGTAAATAGAACTGAGGAGAGAGTTGCAGTCATCCGTGAAGAGTTAACGAATGTTGAGATAACATACAAACCCCTTGAAGAAATGCTAACTTGTGCTGCTGAAGCAGATGTCGTGTTCACCAGCACCGCGTCTGAAGCCCCATTACTTTTGAAAGAGCATGTTGAGGATCTTCCCCCTGTTGGCCCAGAAGTTGGGGGTTTAAGGCTCTTCATTGATATCGCTGTTCCTCGAAATGTTGGTTCATGTGTTGCAGATATTGAAACTGTGCGAGTTTACAATGTCGATGACCTAAAGGAGGTTGTTGCTGCCAATAAAGAGGATCGCCTTCGGAAAGCAATGGAAGCGCAAGCAATTATTGCCGAGGAATCAAAACAATTTGAAGCGTGGAGGGATTCATTGGAGACTGTTCCTACCATTAAGAAATTGAGGGCTTATGCTGAAAGAATAAGAATGGCGGAGCTAGAAAAATGCTTGTCAAAGATGGGTGACGACATTCCAAAAAAAACAAAGAAAGCTGTGGAGGATCTTAGCCGTGGAATAGTGAACAAGCTCCTTCATGGTCCCATGCAGCATCTGAGATGTGATGGGAGTGACAACCGGACACTGAGCGAGACCCTCGAGAATATGCATGCTCTTAATAGAATGTTCAGCCTCGAGACAGAGATATCTGTGTTAGAACAGAAGTTTCGAGCCAAAGTAGAAAGCCAGAAGTAAGCACCTTTCTCAGATTTCATTCGTGGTTCTTCCTCAAATTTGAATAAGAGGAAATTTTCCTCACCTTGTCATTATAATGCTGGCACTGTCGTAATGTCCAATCGGATAGATAAATCAGTGCTGGTTCCTGTTGGGGAATTTCTTTCAATTCATTCATCAGTGTCGGACACTTCGGCTAACTTCTATTTTTGTTTCCTTCATGTGTCTCAGCCTGATTTTAGTGGCCATTTGGCTTGTAGGATACACAAATTGAAGGATTATAAATTGAGCTTAATACCTGTAACGATCGAATTCTCCTTTTAGCTTATGATCAGTGTATGTGATTATATCTTGTTATATGTATGACTAGAAACATATGGTTTTTGGTCAATCATAAATCTTGTAATAAACGATGCCTTCTAGACTAGATGGTCCTCGATTAGAAAATGTTATTCATCAGATGATAATATCATTTCATTATTGTCGTTGAAATTAAGGTGTGCTCGAGAGGAGCAAGGCTATTCCCAAACTACTGCTCTTTGTTCCATAGCAACCCTCATACTCTCAAGGAAAATGACGAATAGACAATAGTCCACAATCCTTTTCACTTTTTGTTTTTTGTATTTTCAAATGGGGGGTATTTACCAAAATAAAATATAAAATAGTAATAAGTTTTGATAAAAGAAAACCTGCTCTCCATTTGTAATGGAACTGTAAAAAAATTGTTTCTACCATTAATCGTGCTATTATATGTTATGTCCCAGGCATACATTATTTTCAATACACCTGAGAGAGTGAGAGACATGAAGATTTAGGGTCACTTATAATTGTCCAAAGAATAATGTTAGATATAATTTTAAGGTATCCAAGCATCGTGTACCCCTTTAAAAAAAAATAAGATTCACTATTAAAAAAAATTATGTAAATTTTAAATTTATCCACTTTTTTTAAAAGAAGTACATGAAACTTGCATATATAAGATTGTAAATATTATTTTTCCTATGTAAAACATAACTCCCTCACCATAGTCCAAAATAGGAGTGACAATATGTGATACGACCTGTTAATCCAATACGAACACGATACGACATGATAAAAGCGGGTTTGAATTTGGCCTTAACGGGTTCGGATTAAAACGGGTTGATCCATTAAGACATGTTTGCTTAACGGATCACTAACGGGTCAACCCGTTAAGAAAGTTGAATTTATATTTATATCCTTAGACCTAAAATTGTAACATTAACATTTGCATTTATCTTATTTGGGATTGTAAGTTTAATATTATTACAATGAGTGTTTGTCATATTTATGTAATTGTGTGTTTATCATATTTGGTATTATTGGGTTTTAATGTCGATATTTTTATTGTTTAGATTGTAATTTTGGATTTATAGTTAGTTTTATTTTTATTTTTATTTTATTTTATAGATATTGCTTATATTGTTTATATTTATATAAAATTAATCAGGTCAAATGGGTTGAAACGAGTCTATTCAACCCATTAATGTAAAGATCGTGTCGTGTTGTAGCATGTCAATCTATTTCGTATTTAGTAACGGGTCAAAATAGGTCGTGTCGTGTCAACCCGTTATCTTAATGGGTTGTGTTAAGATTTGAGATTTTGACATAAAATTTTTAACAGATTGTGTTCAAATTGATCTATTAAATATAATGTACATATATTGACACCAGTGACGGAACCAGGAATGTGTTATAAGGGGCCGAGTAAAGATAAAACTGAAATAAAATATTTTTTGTTCTATTTTTTTATTAAAATAATTTATAAGATCAAAATATCAAAATACTTTTGTAGATGGAGTCAAGATAACTTTTTACAAAAAAAGTTAACACAATATGAGATTAATATAATCATATTAAATCATAAAAAAATAATATATATATATTTTCTAAATTTTGGGGCCATGGCCACCCTTGCCGTTATGTAATTTCACCAATGATTGACACGATATGAATACGGCCCATTAACGACACCCTTCTCCAAATCAAGAGAAAAAGGCAGTTGGATGAAGAAAGACATACATTTATGTCTGACTAATAAATTTAAAATGGGGCCCACTTTATTCCCACACATTAATTGGAGGAAAGAAGAGAGAATTTTTAGACCATTCTTACCTCAGATCTAACCGTCTAAAGATGCTCATTAAAATGACCATAAAGGATATATGATTATACTCAAGGAACCGATCTATTGACCTCTAGGATTTATTTCTGATCAGGTGTTTGGATATTGAGTTGAGTTGAGATGAGATGAATTAAAATAAAAACTAAAAATTAAATAAAATATTTTTAAAATATTATTTTTTAACGTTATTAATATTTTGAAATTTGAAAAAATTGATTTGGTTATTATATTTTATATAAAAATTTTAAAAAAATTATAATGATGAGATTAGATAAAATAAAATACTTTCACCGCCTAAACTAAACTCTTCCCACTTTATTTTACTTTATTTTCTTTTCCTTTCTCCCAATCTACTAAGATTTACCTAGAACTGGGTTTGGACAGCCTATGATGATTAATCATGGCAGTTTAAAGCAGAAATTATCACAAAAATTTATTAGAATATTTAGAATTTGTTTAATTTTATGACTTAAACCTAAAAAATATATCTTACAATTCTTAATGAATATTTAGTAATAGATCGTAAAATATGAAAGTTAAAAGATAGAAACTCAGAGTACTAGTAATGGTCTAACTAAAGTTTGGCCAAATTTTAACTAGGAAATCTACTTTTATAAATTTACTTAACCGCTTTTCAAAAATATCAAATAATAAAATTTTCAAATCTATTACTATTTTATTAAAATATTAATTTTGATATTTTTATTTATTTTAATTGTAATTGTAATTGTTATTTATTTCATTGAGATATATTTAGCTTGCTTGATTCTTATTATGTTCACATGCAAATTTTTACACCCTACATTGGGAACACTTGTTTGTGAATTTTTTCGATGGTGTGGGTTTTACACCCTACAGTGGGAACATTTGTATGGGAGAAGTCAACTTTTTTTTTTGAAATGGTGTGGATTTTTCTGTAGTTTTTGTTTGCTGTGCGATGAAGATTTATCGATAATGAATATTTTATGTCTAAAATATCAATTGGCCAGCAATTTCGGCAGGCCAAATTTGGAGAGTGACTTTGATGTTGTGTGATCTATTGCATAATTCAGTTTGGGATTGTGCTCGTTTGCGTGAGCTGGTTCCTAAGGAAATGTTTCAGAAAAATGTAGATTCTCGTGTGCGAGTAAGAGGGGGTGATGATGTTCTTGTGTGGCAGCCTAAAGCTAATGGTAAATTCACTACTAAATCAGAGTGGAATTTAATCCGACATTGTGGTAATCCTTGTCCATGGAGGAAGTGGTTATGGCATCCGCAAGTACCAAAGAAGATGTCTTTTGTGTGTTGGCGTGCTCGAAGAAATGTACTTCCTGTAGATGCAGCTATTATGGCTTTGGGTATACTGATAGTTTCCAAGTGCAATTGTTGTTTTCAGCCTCATATGGAAACTTTAGATCATGCTTTGTGTGATGGAGAGGGGCCAAGGCAGGCATGAGAGTTTTTTGCCAGAATTTTTAGCGTCTGCTTGCCATAAGTTCAAACTTGGAAGGGGGTTATTAATATTTGGTGGCTGAGGTCCTCACTGAATTCTTAAGTGAGTTTGTTACGTGGTATTGCACCTATTATAATCACTTTGGCCATTTGGAAAGCTAGGTGTGCTGCGCGCATGGAGGGTATTTTGTTTGATTTCAGGGCTTTAATTCGGCTGGTGAAAGGGTATTTCATAGAAATATCTAGTACCCTTAGACATTTTAAGAAGTTGCCTGAGAGGGATGCAAGGGTGCTGCAGGAATTGAATTGTGCTTGAGTGCCTCTGAATTCGAAAATGCCAATGCTGATAAGGTGGTTTAGACTTGCTCATGATTGTTATAAAATTAATGTTGATGGTGGTTCATCTTGAAATCCGGGGCCTTCTGGTGGAGGGGGAGTTGTTCTTGACTCTTATGGCAGAGTACTTGCTAGTTTTGCACATCATTATGGACATGCTTCGAATAATATTGCGGAATGTAGGACACTTCTTGATGGTCTATTGTTATTTAGTAAGTGGGGATTAAGGAATATTGTACTTGAGTCAGATTTGAGTGTTGTGGTGGGGTGGTTTAATTCGGGAGTTTGTAATTTTTGGTATCTATGGAATTTTTGGGAAGATGCCACTGGTCTCATTCAAGAACTTAACGTTCAAGTGTGACATGTGTTTAGAAAGGCTAATCTGGTTGCAGATTTTTTGACTAAGAAAGGAGCTAGGGGATGTTCTTTGGATTTTCTTGGAGATAACTTTGATTAGAGACAATTTCATAGGGTTATTTGTACTGATAGATGGGGTCTTCATTACATTCGGCATCCTTTATAGTCTTTTTATTTGGGATGTTCATAATAGTGGTTGGATTTGTTTTGATACTCGGGTTTTGGCTTTCTGTGTCTATGTAACTCCCCGGTATCCGGTTGTTAACACAGTTTCCCTCAGCCATAAGTGAGGAGTTGAAAAAATTGAGGTGTTTTCCTCCTTTACAAAAAATAAATAAATAAATTTTGATCAAATTTTGACTATAACTATCTAAGTAAATGTCGATCTTTTGAATATATTTGGTCAAAGAGGAAGATAAGGAAAAGAAAATTCCTTGATTGGGGGACAAACATCAACCTCGTTTATGCCATTTCTCATCAATTCAAGATCAATGGTTTTGGCTATGTATGGCCCCCTCCCTAAAACCGACTGTACTATTAACTTAAATACCTAGCAATGACATCAATAATGCAACCAAGGAGCAGAGCAGCACGTGCATGCCTCGTGTTTTCTCCGACAACCATATCCAAAGGGTTGGCAATTTCTCATTTGTTTAAGAACAGACTACACAAACCCTTTTTCAATTGTTTTAACCATAGAAAGGTCATTTTCGGCGATAAACTCAATAGTGTGTTGTATTTTAAGATTTTTGACCAAGTTAATGGACAGATCTTGATCCAAAATTTTTATAGAGTGTTTCTCATATGTTCATATGAATTTTTTTTAAGGATCGTTGGACGATAAATGCTTTTTTATGAAAGATCTTCTCAGATCTAGAAACTTAGAAAGTGGAAGAAGTAAAACACTTTTTGTTTTGAGAAAGTTTGGGTATTTTGTGGTTTAATCTTACTCCAATGACTTTGACATTTTTATTTTATGATCCTAAGCCTTTGATCTACATGCTAGGGTGTTGGTTGGAACAATTTAGGTGTTGATTTGTGAAGATATGGTTTTTATGCCAGAGAATACTCGGTTGGGTCAAAAGTGTGATGATTTCGGCTAGATCTATGTTTTGGTTTATTTTAGCCATGTGATTTTAAGTTTAATGCTTGGATCTACTTTAGGAAATATTCTTAAACCATATGATGTTTTTAGTTTATGGTTTTTATCATGTTATGTCTTGGATTAGGACGTTTGATCAAAACCAAAGCTGAGCAAATTCTGTTTTTGTCTAAGTGTAGGAGCTGAGTACTTAAAGTGAGATTTTGTGAATTTTGGAGAGTTTTATGTGTTGATTCAAAGCATGATAATTCTTAAGAGCGTGTTATGGATATGTTAGCAGAAAGTTTCTAATTTTTGGAGTTCTTAGAGATATTTTTAAAGAGAGTCAAAACTTTAAGATTGGAAGGTTTGTATGTATTTTAGTTAAAAAGTTTGGATTTTTTTATTAAAAAGTTTTGTGCTTATGTGAAGTGGATTTTTGTTAGTTGTTTTAAGCATGCTTCTAAGTATAGGATGTGATGATCTATGTTCCAATGTTTTGGTTTAAGTTTGAGTGTTGAAGTTGGATAAAATTGCAACAAAAATAAGAGAGAAATAGCCTAAGGGTGTTTCGGCCTTGGTTTGATTTTTTTGGTTGTGAATTGTTGTAGATTTTTCTTTATTGATATTTGAGTTTAGGATGAAATTTACACAAGTAATGTAAATTTTGGTAACTTTTGGAATTAGGATGTGAAATTCTTAAGTTAGGGGTAAAATTGTCATTTTCCCACACCATAGAGGGTAAAATAATAATTTTACTCTAAGTTAGCATTTTTCATGTTTCTAAATTATTAGTGATTAGGTTACAACATTTAGAATCCTTGCATACAGTTTTTCTTGTTTCGTGTTTTTTCCTGTAAACGCGACAATCATTGTAAGTTAGCTCTTAACTTACTATCAGATTACTGTGTATATGTAATGGGTAACTGAACTACTATTTATGTATTTATGTTATCTTCCATGCCATGTTATATCATGTCACCTCATGTATATCTGTTACATATTTTACTTTAACACGAAATACTTATCTTTTACACATTTTATTCTATCATGTAATGTTATTTATTACATATATCATGTCGCATAATGTTATCTATTTGTAATTTTTTATGGAAATAGACTTCATTTCATTCAATGAAATGGAAGTTACAGCTGTGACTAATCAAAATAGGAAAAAATCCAAATTACTAGCCAAACTACTCATCTGTTTGGGATTCTCCTGCACACAAATTTTTTTGTGATGGACATTGTCTTAACTTCTAAAAACTCTCTCCTGAAAACTTTCCGGTTTGTCTGAGAGAAAAACGCTCTGTAAAAAACAGAGCTAACGACCCCCCTCCTCCAACGAAGAAGAGGGACAACCACCCCCCGTCCTCCGAAGGAAGAGAAGTACAATCACCCACCATCCTCCAAATGAAGAGTGTGACTCTTCTACTATAGACACCAAGTCTAATAGCCTATATCTTTGTATTGTTTACCTAAAACAAATAACAGAACTAGAAATACATAGGAAATACTGAAAAACAGATCTACAAACAAAATAGACACACTTGGACTAAACAAAACACTAGGCATGGAGGTTGCAATGGCGCGTGTTTTCACGCGCCACTGTAGGAGTATGCCCGACTGTCATTCTTGAAGATCTCAGAGTCGCTGGTCCCAGACACTCTGTGCTTGGCATCGGCAGAATCCTTCTCGCTGTGGCGGGTGGAAGCCATGCGCTAATCTTCAACCCGCGTGCGTGCGCGTGCTACGCACCGCTCCTTTTGGCGCCGCTTTTGGTAGTCTGTAAGATCGGCGACAGCTAAGGAAGCCCATGGTGGGGCGTGTGTAGGCCTTGGGTCACTGAAAGATCCCAGATCAGTATTTTTCCTTTATTTGACCCCAAAAAACATGCAAACCAAAAACAAAAAACACAAGAAGAAAAATCTGGGCAAGAGGAAAGGGACGGGGGAAGAGCCGAAACTCCCACCCCCCTCTGGCTAGTTTCGGTTTAGGGGAGTTTTTCGAGAAAATGGGGAGATTCTCTCTCTAAAAATTGATCATTTTCCATTTAACAATGCAAGTTCTGGCAAAAGCTTTTAATACATCCCCATCTAGCCATTCCAAATAGCTCACGTAATGCTATCTATTACACGTACGTCATGTCATGAAATATTATTTGTTACATGTTATGCTGAATTACAAAATATTATCTGTTAAAAGTTATGCCATGTTATGAAATGTTATCTATTATATGTTATGTCGTGCTACGAAATGATGTCTATCTCATATTACGTCGTGTCACATTACGTTAGGGGTTCTGTCTTTCATCTCGCATCAAGTTTTATCTTGAGTACAACTTGTTTATCTTAGGAACAATCTTTTAGGTCAAGTCAAGTCTATTTTCGTTTATCATAAACCTAAATGTTAGGATAGGGTAATGTTCTAGTGAAACTCTTTTGTTCAAGTTAGAGTGTCTAAACTAGTGTAAAATTTCTTGAGTGGATAAGATAAAAATCAATAGGTTTCGAATGGGGCCTAATTAACTGGTCATTGGGGCGAACTCAGGCACTAATGCCAATGGTGCCACCTACATTTCGATTTCATGTTATACGTACTCGTGCTGGTGTAAATACCTGACATGGGATACGTACATTACGTGTATCCACAGTAGGTGCATATACTTATGAATTGGCACGTATGTTAACGCATTAACATTTGGTGCAGATACCTATGTTATAATGCAGTAATTGGTAGCTAGGGACACACGGATCAAGGGGAAACTATGCCACACCCATATATTCACGTTTGTTTATCATGCTTATTGAATAAGATTCCAACTTTACGTATCTTTACGTTCGTGTTCATGCTATGTTCAAGTTCATGTATTTCACGTGCAGTAATATTTCAAGTTCACGTTCAGTCTATGTTTCCATTCCAATTTGAGTTTCAAGTCCAGTTCAAGTTCACATCATGTCAAGTTATTTTATGCTTGCTTTCGACTTTAATTATGCATTTATGTCCTTATTGTCATGCATGCATCATTAACCTATGTAGAAGTTCTTTGTAAACTTGCTGAGATTTATACTCAAATATGATTGTGGTAGTTTCAAACTACCATTCTCCTCGAATGGTAAGCAATGTGTCAGAACCAAAAGAGAGAATGGAGCTTGGTCGACAAGAGGAGGTTGATTAAGCGACACCGACACGACGCGGGCTTGTGGCCTACATAGTTAGATTTATAGACAGTATGATGACATTGTTAGTCGAGTTAAGCAAGCTTCTGGCCCCCATAGTTAGATTTATAGACGGTAAAACATTACCATTTGCGTCTAAATTTCTGTCACCAAATAAAATGTAGCCGCAAAAACGCATATTTCTTGTAGTACTAGTACAAGAAAATCTATTATTTTTATTGCTAAATGAACAAGGACCCTTAGTTTCTTAACATCGGCGACAAAGTATCGTCATCTGTTAGTTGAGCACTTCTCGAATTGTCTAAAAAATTTTATTGATAAGGAAACAAGAATTCTTTTTATAGTTAAAATTAATAGTATTATTACAAGAATTATTATTGTCCTAATCCAAACACTGAAAAATTACCAAACTTCATTGTCTTTATTGTTGACCAAAATTTGGTCTAATCCTCATCATCAATAATTAATACAAAGTCTTGGGCGTTGTTTATTTTTAAGATTAAAACCCAAAATTTTAAAAATTTTGAAAACCTCCCATCTCATCATTTCAACTTTTCCAAATCCTCGTATCAAATAAAATAAATAATTCAACTTTTTCAAATCTCAAAATAAATATAATATTAAAAAATATATTCTAACAATATTTTATTCAACTTTTTAACTTTAATCTCAACTCATCTCATCTCATTTCTAAAAACAAACGAGGCCTAATTGTACTATTTAAAGCGAATAGTGATTGGGTGGAAGTTATAATGGAGATTGTGAAATTATCGGTATAGGAAACTGATTAAGTTACAACAGTTTTATAATTATTTTATCTTTAAATTAAATGAATGTCAGTCAGTTTTATAAAATTAAATTTTATGTTTATTAAAGTTACATTATGTATTTGTTGATTGTGAAATAGATTGTAAAATAGTTATATGTATATCGTGACCCATTAATATATAATGGTTGACAAATATCATGGCATTGAGGCTAAACTCAAACTAAATCTATTATACCTCTTCACCCACGACAGGTACGTACCAGGATTAAAAACAAAAAAAAAAAAAAAATGAGCTGCCCTACATTAATTTATTAGCTTGCATGGCACGACCATGTAATTAAGGGCTTAATGTATTTAAGAATATGAAGTCTTTCTTGTGTGTACGTACGTAGAATAATAGGCAGCAGCCCACATGCTAAAACCCAAACCACCTCCCGGTCTCCAACTTCATTACATTTGACATGACCTTGTAACGCATCTGTTTAGATATAATTTCAGTCTTCAATTTATCGCTTTGTATGTACATGAGTACAGAAAAGGATCCCTAAAGTCAATGGCGGAACCAGCAATTGTGTTGAGGGTGGCCAAACTTTTTTATTGTATAACACATTTATGTAAAAATTAATGTTAAATACAGAGTGTGTAAGTTCTATACACTCTTTTTGAGAGAAAAAAAATAGGATCCATCATTAAAAAATAATTTTTTCATGTGAATTCTAGATTTATCTATTTTTTTCAAAAGAAATGGACGGAACTTGCACATGGTCCTAGGACCACAAACATAAATTTTCTTATATAAACTAGAAAGAGATTGAAAAATTATAAAACCATAACTACAAACTATTTTTCAAATAGATTATCAACCTTAAATAATTTTTCTTGTGTTTTCACTTTGAATTCTATATTAAGAAATGCAATATTATATATAAAAAAAAAACTTTGGGATCCATATTAATAAGTTTATTATTTCTCCTAAATTTAATTTTAATTTTAATTTTAAAAAAGCCACAATATCCTTGAAAATAAATAATATATAAAAATTAAACAAAATTTTGGGACTATAAAAAAATTGGAGAGAGACATTTCTAGATATATTGAAATTTTAAAAACATTTTACCAAGCATATAGAGATTATAATTTTTTTTTGGGGGAACATTTTCTATATTTGTAGAATTATGCATAAAATTTAGGGGTTATTATATAATCTCAAAAAGTTTTGGGAGGGCCCCTTGGTACAACGTGGCTCCGCCACTACCTAAAGTTTGAAAAATAAATTTGAGTGTCTCAAGTGGAAGAGATATATATATCAAGTAAATCTTATAATATTTATTACTCATTTAATATTGTCTAAAAATATTTATACGAGCAACAATAAATATTGTTAGGCTCGCTTAATACGTCTATCTCTCATATTTAAAGTCTTTAAATTTGGTCTATGCATCACATCCCCTAGAGAAAATTAAAAGACGCAACTGAATATAGAAGCTGGTGACAGTCCAACCACTAAATTCAGTTGAAAACTCCATTTTGCTTTGTAAAATCAGAAATTAATTATCAGAATCCAAAAAACCTAGTTTTATATTGATGCAAGCTGCAATAATGCTGAAATTGAAAGGCTACTAATTTAAGCAATAGTCAACATTTTTAGAGATGACTAAATACCTTATTCTTCCAACTTGGTGCGGTCTTTAGACTGCAACATCCAATCAAGTAAACTAGTTTGTTCATGTGGGCATTCTGTGGGAAGGCATTATGGTTTTTTTTAAATGTTTCTTCATCGTATGGGTTATGTTGTTGTTTTTTATTATTTCAATTTCCATAGAGTATCATGCATCTTCCATACGAGAAAGAAACATTTAAGAATAAAACATTATAGGGCGTATAGTAGTTAATAAATCTGACCTTTTCTTAAGGAGATTATTATAATTAGGACTTTGCTTTTATTTTTATTCTTGTTTGGTTTTTGTTTTTGTCTTAATCTGACACTAAGCAATCATAAATATTGTCAATAAGGGCCGTTTGGGTTCACAAGTCTCCTCAACTCATCTCATTTTTATCATTACAATTTTTTGAAATTTTCGTACAAAATATAATAATATTTTTTTTCCAAATCTCAAAAGAATCTTCTCAAATTCCAACACTAAAATATAATAAACAATTCAACTTTTTCAAATTCTAAAAGAATCTTCTCAAATTTTCACACAAAATATAATAAACAATTCAACTATTTCAAATCTTAAAATAATAATAATATTAAAAAATATTATTCTAAAAATATTATTTTTTACTATTCACAAATCATTTCAACTCATCTCTAAATCCAAACGGCCATGTGTTAATTATTTCTCAACAACAATCAACACCATGTCCGATCGGATGCCAGAGAATTGACAAGTGATTTGCTACTATGATGATGACTTGTTATATTTAAAAATGACATGAAGAATATTAAAAAAACTACATTTAATTCCTTAAAAGTATATAATCAGTTAGGATATTTGGTTAATCTTCAATTCGAAACATGTGCATGCACTCTTCATGATCGATGTTAGATATTAAGTTTGGTATAAACTTGGTTAGGTGCAACAACATCTCTGTTTCTAAGGTTTGACATTATTCAATTACTTGTACTCGAGTTATTGTTTTTGACTGCCTAAAACAAGGGCAATTCGATGTTAATTTTTCATGTAATTAGGTTTTCTTTCCCACTTAAAAGTCCAAATCTAAAGATGGGTGCACGTCATAATTAAAGTTTCAAACTAATTAAGGAGTAAATTATCCAAATTGATTTTTCAATTGTCCTTGTTGAGGAATAATCCTACATTGCCTATGAACAAGGTCTTGGGCATGTTTGTAGAACTGATTTTATGAGATGAGTTAGACTCATGAATTATTTCATGATATCAGAGCCTGCCACAGGATGAATGAGGGCCCACACTACTTACCCCGTGACAAGGACCAGAAAAAATACTAGCATGCACGTGAGGGAGGGTGTTGAGGAATAATCCAACATTGCCCGTGGACAAGATCTTGGGCATGTTTATAAGTAATGAACAATCTTCTCATGTAGAACTGGTTTTATGAGATGAGTTAAGTTCATAAAATGCTTCAATCCTCACCTTACAAAAAGGAGTTCTAATTGGCGTTGTTAAGTTAGAAGAATAAACATGTACGTATATAAATATAGCACATATGATTTGCTTTTTGGATCCCTCTATATCTTACATTAAGGTTCTTAGTTTCTATGCTTTCAATTTTGGCTTGGTCGCGCCTAGGCAATGTTTGGGTGTTGACTTAGGTTAAGCCTAGGTTTCAACCCGAGTGTCACTTTGGTTGCACCAATCAGGCAATGCTTGGACTTTTATTATAGGCCAAGTTTATCAGCGACTAGGGAAAACACATTGTTTATGGCGGAATGGTCAATGATAGATTATTCGCATCACGATGCCAACTTTATTATAGTTACTTCTTTGGGCAATGTTAATTTGTCATTGCCAATCATATCTATTGATATGATACATTTTAAGATAAGTGTTTCAAATTCAATACGAGTTAATCTTATAACTGGTTGGGCTGACATCCATAAAAAAGCAACCGTCCAATAATTTCATGACATGTAAGCTTTGTATTTACACTAGAATGGAACCGCACCGCACGAGATATTACCCTTCCCCATACGCCTAAAGCTCGCTGCCCTTGATCCCTTTCATCTGCTTCAGCCCTTTCACATCCCTCTCACACAGCTTCCCCTTCGCACGCATCGTCCCCTTCATCTCCTCTCTCACGACGTGATCCCGACTTGCATTTCAGGTGATTAAAGGTCATGAAATTGTGGAGCTCAATCTCAATTATATTTCCAAGCATATAATCATCTTCCCCTCTGAAAGAAAAAGTGGCTTAGTGGAAGAGATGTGCGAACAAAGCTAGCTAAGTTAAAGGATAACTTCAAACCCCGGCATACACGATTGAATTTTAAATATTGAATTTTATTTTCTGATAGGTAAGATTATTTTAGAAAAATAGTCTTTTAAGAGGGAGACCAATCCTTTAGAAAAAAAAAAGATCAAAGAAGCTTCCTTGAAAATATACGTTAAATGAGAAAAAGCTAACTCTTTTCTTAATTGGTTGCTGAAGAAACTGAAAACAAGAAAAGAATAGAAAAAATATATATACTTTTAAAAATTATAAACACCAAATTGCGACTTTTTGTTCGTCAAAATGGCGAAAAATAGGAACTTTCGGTTTCAAATATTCAAATTCACCAATTCGATGCCATTTTTTTAGAGCCTGCAAATTTTCTGGGCAACTAAACAAGATCTGAAGAATTGAGATATAAAATTGAAGAATTGATTTCGGGCATGTAAGGAGTCTGAAAGATCTGCTGTGATAAGGTCTATTGTGATTTAAGTAAAATTGCTGATATGGCATATTCTGATTGGGGGCTGTTAAAGCCCAAATACCAGTTGGACCGCTCTAAAGCGCCATTCTTCAAATATATATACCTCATTAGCATTCACGACCTTGGATGATAAGAAGTGGTGACTTGGAAGGAACGAAGGAAGGAAGGGGGGAGGGGGGTTTGTTTCTTGTTCCTTGTCCTTTTGTGCAGTGTGTGATGATCAGGAGACTATAAGGAATGTTTTGGGTACATGGTGACTTGTCATGCAATCCTACCATATCAACTAGCATTACAAATATTATAGAAAGCAAAGATCCAAAATTTTTGAGAAGGTCTAACCTAGAAAGTCAATACATATGATGCAACATACATACGTTATGCAAGTTCTTATGGGGAGTTATATTTTATTTTAGGGAAAAAAAAGTGTTCATCGGATTTGCAGAGGTATCTCTTGCTTTTGATCCTTGGAAGTTAATGTACGGCTGGTTAAGCATGAGCAAAGTCCTAATGGTCCAAGCTGCCATATTACTAAACTTATTGAACTCACTACAATCTAAAGGCGGCCAAATCAATTAACAGTATGTAAAGACATAAAAAATGAAAAGAAAGATACAAAAGCCTAATTCACTTCATAATGCAAAGTTAGACACTTGCGAAAGACATGGCAATTTCACATAACATAAAAATCACTAAACACGAAAACAAGGAGAGAATAAAAGAAATTAACACACATCATGCACATGAACCATTAGGATCAATAGATTCAGTTTGACCCTTTGTTGGATGATGTACTCACAACCACGCTTACAAGTACACAACTTCATTACTACAAGAAAAATGCTTATTCACGACCAACATTTACGATGAAAACAACTATTAGTTATGGTTGAAAATGGGTACCATTCCCAATTAGAGATTGACACCATGATCATCACTGTGACTATCATTTTCTTGGCGTAAAAGCATCTCAGCTACTTGGCTCATGCTGGGTCTTGTGTCTTTCTCTTTCTCTACACATTGCAAAGCAACTGTTATCAGAGTTTCCATCTTACCATTTTTGTAACTGCGTTCCAGTATTGGGTCAACGATCTCCTCAAGCCAGGAAGCCATTGCAGCCGCTTCATTCCTTTTTTCCCTCACCCAAGCAACCAACCTTTTGGGTTTTGTCTCCCCTCCACTATCTATAGCATGGACACCCTTTGTTGGTCCCTTTCCGGTCACCATCTCCAATACAACAATTCCGTAGCTATAAACATCCACTTTGGAGGTGATAGGAAGATTGAAAACCCACTTTGGAGCCATGTACCCTCGGGTTCCTCTTATTCTTGAGAAGCTTGCATTCTCAAGGTTTCTATTTTGTAACTTAGACAACCCAAAATCTGCCACCTTTGGTTGATAGTTTGTGTCTAGGAGTATGTTCTGTGGCTTTACATCACAGTGTAAAACCCACTCCAAGCACTCTTCATGCAGATAAGCTAGGCCTTTTGCTGTGCCTACAGCAATGTCAAACCTTTTCTTCCAATCAAGTGCATGGGATGAGAGGTTTTGGGCTAAAGTACCATGTTCCATGTACTCATACACCAAAAGCCTACGCTTTCCCTCTGCACAGTACCCCCACATCTCAATTAAGTTGATGTGGTTAATCCTCCCGATGATGCTTACTTCAGCTAGAAATTCACCTTCTCCTTGGTTAGATTCATTGAGACGCTTGATTGCTACAGCTTGATTGTCAGGCAATACCCCTTTGTACACAATTCCTCCTGCACCTCTTCCAATCTCCTCATTAAAATCTTTTGTCGCCTTCTTGAGCTCAGCATAGGTAAATCTTTTGAACCCAGTGACAGCAACAAGATAACCCTGTTTGTCTACACTAGAAGCTTGCTCGGTTCTACTCAAGAGATACCACACCAAAAAGATACAGATGATTTCAAGTCCTCCCACTCCACATGCAAACCAAAGCATGAATTTTACTATCCCATTTTCCTGGCTTCTCTTATACGTTCTGTCGAGTTGCACTGCGCCTTAGCTTGAGCAAACGAGTGTGAAATCTTGTACAGAATTTGCGAAGGAGAAGAGATTGCTTTCCGGTAGTCTTAAATAGAGGTCACCTTGGAAATCCGGGGATCGATATCCATTAAGCAATAGCATCTTGGGGTAGCAATTTGAAGAACCACCTTCTTGAGAGAAGGTGAATTGGAACGCTTTGCAGTTGCACAGCTGCAAACATAAATTCTTACATTCATCAAATGTATAATTGGGGAAGAACCCATAATCATAACCAAAGAATTCAACACGGGGCAACAGCAGGAAGCCAGACTCATTTCTATTGCAAGAAAGATGAAACTCGGGTTCGCACCCTTGGGACCGGTCGGTTAGATTTTTCATCTTATATCCTGGGAGGCATGAACATTTCCTATCAGAACCAACAATATAGCTGCAAAGGCTGTTTGCCCCACAAATACCATAAATCTTGCAAGGTCTCTGTATGGCTTGCCAAGACACAAACCACGTCTGCCCCTCCTCGTCCCAACTATACAATCGAACATCACCATCATAATCAATTCTCAGTCTTCTGTGAAGCTTCGGCCCATAGTCGGCTGCCATGAAAGTAAAATCATCAGAAGAACTGAAGTTCCCGAACGTATCAAGCACTGCAATCCGACTGTTGTTGTACGTGGACCTTCCAGCTTGCCAGCTCACGAGCCACGGGTCTGGCCAGTATACGCTGGAAACCTCAAGACCATCATAAAGAAGGTGGAGGAGGTTGTCGTTATCGAAAAAGAGCTTGTAAAAACCAGAGGAATAGTTGGTCTGGCTTCTGGAGGAGACGAGCCTTGTGTTTCTAGTGAGTAGTTGTTGGGGAAGAAGGGTGTCTGTTGGGAAATCAAAGCTTTCCCATAAAGTAACACCTTCCATGTTCTGTAGGACAAGATTACCGGTGTTGTAGAGAGATAAGTGTACTGAGGAGAGTGAAAGAGTGTTTGTTTCCCAAACTGTGAACTTTCCAGCGTCGGATAAAATAAGATTACCAGTTTTGAGGAGAGAGAGCTTAGAGCTCCTTCCATTAACGGGCTGATCACGGTTTGCGATCCAGATTACAGTCTGAATCTTGCCATGGGATGGCTTATTGAACCATATGGCATAGCAATATGCATTATCACCTACGGAATAAAAGCCAGCAGAGAAAACTCCATTAGGTGATATCAGAATGTCTTCCGATTTCTCAATTGAGAGGGATGTGCCTTCATGAATGGTATCCAGGCTTGAAGATGAGAGTGAGAGAGAAAATGACAAAGATAATAGAAGGAACGAAACTGGCAAATCCATGGTATCGGAGGCCAGGGCAACTCTACTGCTATAAAATGTCGTCTGGAATGAATATGTGGTTGCATGTGGATATATATAAAACTGAGGGAAAGAATATTGAATGTTAGTGGCCTAGCTTGGAGAAAAACTCATTTCTTCTAAATTCTTATAGAAAGAAAATTCATATTTAATTTATTTGAAGCTACGCACGAAGAGATTGATAATGCATAATTATTTATGTATTAATAATGTAAAAAGTGTGAGATCATCGCTTGTTTCAAAATGTTAAGCGGTTTGAAGTTAAGACTTTTCTGATATCTTGTGAAATCTACATTTATTTACAATAAAAGAACTATAAAAATAATAAAAAAGAAAAAAACTTGAAAAGAAAAGGAACGAATACTTCAATAATTCCAGCTGTTAAATCTCTGCAAAGAATTCTTCGAGTTGATCAGTGTGGACAACTCATGATCATTAAGGTTTTGAAAGCTACTATTTTTTTCGTACTACATGAGATAATGTTTCAACTTTGAATAGAATATGTTAATCTATTTCTCAAGGAAAAGTCGTGACAAATAAGTATAGGAGTCTCTAATTTCTTCTCAAAGAATTGCTCTGTTTGGATACATAATATCACTATCTTATCTCATCTTATCCTAATCATTACAATTTTTTCAAATTTTTATATAAAAATATAATAAATAATTCAATTTTTTTAAATCTCAAAATAAAAATAATATTAAAAAATATATTCTAACAATAGTTTATTCAACTACTATTCAAAATATCTCATTTCATCTCATCTGAACTGTCTATCCAAACCCAGCCTAATTTTCAAATCAAATGCCATCATAGTAGAGGTGACTGTTAATATTGCAATCGAGACTGATGACATCCAATGACATATTGTTGACGTTGAAGTACATTTTTCTTTCTTCGTAACATTAATACATGGGAATAAAAGGAATTAATACATGCTATATAAACATCCCTTTTTTACAAGAAAAACACTGGATGCAAACGCCGCTGACGTGAAAAAAAGGAAATGACGCCGTTTATTAATTTTATTAAGTTTGCCCCATTTCCTCCTTCTCTCCAATTTCGACAGGTTCGGTCTTATGTGTTTCTCCTTTCCCATGAACGTCTGTGTTTCTTTGACTCCTCTCCCCCTCTCTCTCCCCAGCTCCGTCCTTGTGTTTTTCTTAGAAATTTTTCTACCTCAAAGCCCTTCCTTCCTTCGTCTCTGCAAAGAATTCTTCGAGTTGATCAGTGTGGACAACTCATGATCATTAAGGTTTTGAAAGCTACTATTTTTTTCGTACTACATGAGATAATGTTTCAACTTTGAATAGAATATGTTAATCTATTTCTCAAGGAAAAGTCGTGACAAATAAGTATAGGAGTCTCTAATTTCTTCTCAAAGAATTGCTCTGTTTGGATACATAATATCACTATCTTATCTCATCTCATCCTAATCATTACAATTTTTTCAAATTTTTATATAAAAATATAATAAATAATTCAACTTTTTTAAATCCCAAAATAAAAATAATATTAAAAAATATATTCTAACAATATTTTACTCAACTACTATTCAAAATATCTCATCTCATCTCATCTGAACTGTCTATCCAAACCCAGCCTAATTTTTAAATCAAATGCCATCATAGTAGAGGTGACTGTTAATATTGCAATCGAGACTGATGACATCCAATGACATATTGTTGACGTTGAAGTACATTTTTCTTTCTTCGTAACATTAATACATGGGAATAAAAGGAATTAATACATGCTATATAAACATCCCTTTTTTACAAGAAAAACACTAGATGCAAACGCCACTGACGTGAAAAAAAGGAAATGACGCCGTTTATTAATTTTATTAAGTTTGCCCCATTTCCTCCTTCTCTCCAATTTCGACAGGTTCGGTCTTATGTGTTTCTCCTTTCCCATGAACGTCTGTGTTTCTTTGACTCCTCTCCCCCTCTCTCTCCCCAGCTCCGTCCTTGTGTTTTTCTTAGAAATTTTTCTACCTCAAAGCCCTTCCTTCCTTCGTCTCTGCAAAGAATTCTTCGAGTTGATCAATGTGGACAACTCATGATCATTAAGGTTTTGAAAGCTACTATTTTTTTCGTACTACATGAGATAATGTTTCAACTTTGAATAGAATATGTTAATCTATTTCTCAAGGAAAAGTCGTGACAAATAAGTATAGGAGTCTCTAATTTCTTCTCAAAGAATTGCTCTATTTGGATACATAATATCACTATCTTATCTCATCTCATCCTAATCATTACAATTTTTTCAAATTTTTATATAAAAATATAATAAATAATTCAACTTTTTTAAATCTCAAAATAAAAATAATATTAAAAAATATATTCTAACAATATTTTACTCAACTACTATTCAAAATATCTCATCTCATCTCATCTGAACTGTCTATCCAAACCCAGCCTAATTTTCAAATCAAATGCCATTATAGTAGAGGTGACTGTTAATATTGCAATTGAGACTGACGACATCCAATGACATATTGTCGACGTTGAAGTACATTTTTCTTTCTTCGTAACATTAATACATGGGAATAAAAGGAATCAATACATGCTATATAAACATCCCTTTTTTACAAGAAAAACTCTGGATGCAAACGCTACTGACGTGAAAAAAAAGGAAACGACGCCGTTTATTAATTTGCCCCATTTCCTCATTCTCTCTAATTTCGACAGGTTCGGTTTTCTGTGTTTCTCCTTTCCCGTGAACGTCTGTGTTTCTTCGATTCCTCTACCCCTTTCTCTCCCCAGCTCCGTCCTTGTGTTTTTCTTAGAAATTTTTCTACTTCAAAGCCCTTCCTTCCTTCATCTCTGTGTTTCGAAGACCCTCCCTTCCTTCCTTTGTCTCTATTTTTTTAAGACCCTTCCTTCCTTCCTTCGTCTCTATTTTTCTACCTCGAAGCCCCTTCCTTCCTCTCTGTGTTTCGACATGTAAATCCCTTCCGATTTCCCTTCATCCCAAAATGCAAAGCATTTCACAAAAATAAAATCTACACCTCTCGTACCCACCCCTCCCTCCCTTCAACGGAAACACAACCCCTCTATGCGTGCATCAAGGAATTCGTCTCAGCATTAGTATGCCACGTGACAGTCCCGTTGGTTTTCTAAAGAGAGATTGATAGATATACTAATTGTTTGTATGTCCTTTATTCTCATTTATCAACGTTACAAAAGTTGAAGACTATGGTATGAATTTAAAAAAAGGCAAATATTTAAGTACTAATTTTGAACTTAATCATTTTTTCTTTTCTTTTTTATATCGGAGAACCTCTCCAAAGCAGGGCCATTCGTATCCATCCCTGCAGAGTAAATCCCGGTCCCGTGCACCTCACCCTCAAAAATTTTTCTATACGAAACTGGTTAAATCGCTGGTTTTTCACTAGAGGGTGTGGCCCGTAGAGATTGTTTGCACTCAAGAAGATTTGTACCTTGGATCTGGAGGAAGCATACCCCCAAGTCCAAAGCTTTTACCACTTAAGCCAACCCCTACGGGTTACTTGATCCTATAATATATATCTCAGAACTTAACCAAGACATATCACTATAACAGTGGAACCTTCCTTGTCATGGTTAGACAGAAAAGTCGTTCTAGTTAAAAATAAAAGTAATCATAAGTTCATAATTGACGATCGTATCATCCATTATGAAATATAGAAAGGCTAAAATGGTTTGAAGGATTGAAGAAATTGAAAAAGAAGTTAGCCGGACATGAAAGGTAATGAGAGAGAGAGAGAGAGAGAGAGAGAGAGAGAGAGAGAGACTCACATATATTAATCACTAGATAAAAATTATTCCAACACTGCTTTTTTATCCCTTCATGTGCTTTTCCATAGTTGGTGGCCTTATCTGCTTGTAGACTTTGTTAGGTTTGATATCCTCCGTACGTACGTCAATCATCGGGTTCTCTTTCTCTAGAAATTGGACTATCAGAATCTTTTTTAAGTATCAAGTGAAATGATCAAAACAGTCCATATTTTATGCTAAGTGGATATCTATCTACTTCAAGTGAGTAGAAAGAACTTGCTCCAATCTTAGTAGTTATTATGTCGCTTTAGTGCATGCTAATGTGTCTTTGCAAGCAACTCAACCCTTGAACTGATTCATAAATTTGCTTCAGATGGCCATTCTATCGGCATGGTGGCCGAGAAGCAACAATTTATTCATTTAATCGAGGCATAGTGAAGGTTGCAATTACCATGCATGTACTTAGATGCTAGGCCAGTTACAACCTAGAGTAATGCCAGGTACAAACTTTAATTAATAAATAAATATTGCGCAAACCCTTTATAAAAAAGTGAGTCATATTAAAAAAAATAGTGTTTTTTTACACTTTTTCAAAGTGTGGTTCACAAGTACACAAAAACCCTAATTATTTTACTCCTTTCGAAATCCTAGTTGCAACCTCCTTTGCTAGCTAAAGTCGAACTCTATGTAAAAGGGAACCTACAAACCAACCATAACAACAAAGTATTAAGGGTTGATTTGGATTCAGAGATGAGATGAGATAATTTTCGATGAAATATGAAAATTAAAAAAAATATATTATTAGAATATTATTTTTTAATATTATTATTGTTTTGGGATTTGAAAAAGTTGAATTATGTATTATATTTTCTGTGAGAATTTGAAAAAGTTATAATGATGAGATGAGATAAAAGACTTTCTGAATTTAAATGGGGCCTAAATGTAATGACTGGCCAAATCGAGAGCCCAAAAATCCAAACCCAGCCCACCGATAAAACAGAAAATCAAGAGCAGCAAACGGTGTTTTTGTGGGTTAAGCCCTAAGCCCATTATTCTTTTCTTCCCCCAATTCCTCTTGTGCCCCCCCCCCCCCCCCCCCCCCCCCCNTGGACGCCTTACGTCCCCACCCTCCGTTCTAGGTTTCCTCCTCGCTCACTGTCAGTAAGACATCTTTCCTCTACGATCTCTTCCTCTCAGTCTCTCAGTGTCTCTCTCTGGCTCTCTCTGCCTATCTCCACCGTCCCTCGCTGCCAACGTGAACAACCGTTAATACCTATCCATCCTTATTGAACGTCACCCATGTTTCCTCCACTACCAGTTTTTGTTGCACGTCCAATGTTGCACCCTTAAATCAACAAGAAATCCATAGAATGAAATAGTAATTAAATATCACCACAGTTCGGGTATGAAGAATACCACAATTCATTACAACTTAACACAATCCTCTGCCTTACAGTTTTACCACAATTCCATGCACCTACCTTTGTGTTGTGAAATTCTGCCGTTAACAATCTTGGTAAATGGGATGGAGGAGGTATCACCACTCTATTTTTATAGTAGAGAATACCATGGAACTACTTATATTCTTAGTTAGGTTTGGATTGAGAAATACTCTCAACCCATCTCATCTCATTATTACAAATTTCACAAATTATCACATAAAATATAATAAACAATTCAACTTTTTCAATTCTCAAAACAATAATAATATTAAAAAATAGTATTTTAACAATATTTTATTCAAATTTTAACTTTCATCTCAATTCACTATCCAAACCTAACCCTAATGCCTTGTTTGCTTTTACAGATGAGATGAGACGAGATGAGATTAGTTGAGATTAAAGTTAAAAGTTTAATAAAATATTGTTCGAATATATATTTTTAATATTATTTTTGTTTGAGATTTGAAAATTTTGAATTATTTATTTTATTTTGTATAAAAATTTGAAAAAGTTTTAATGATTAAATGAGATGAAATGAATTGAGAAGAGTTGTGAAAATAAACGAGTTAAGCTCATGATATATGGATTAGTTTAGTGAAGTTCCCGAATTTCCTCCCAAGTCAAATAGTGTGGAGTGCTCATCGTGAGTACTAAGGTCCGGACAGGTTTGGATAGTGAGATGAGAATTTTTTATTTTAGATGAAAATTTAAAATATTATCTTTTAATATTATTATTATTTTGGGATTTGAAAAAGTTGAATTGTTTATTATATTTTGTGTGAGAATTTGAAAAAATTATAATGATTATGCCACATACAAGAAAAGGTCTCAAAGCCTTACTCATGAAAGCCACAGGTCGATTATTCTGAACTAGGACCTCCCAATTCCCATTATCACAAGCATCTATCTCTACTATAAACATTTTATTAAAATTAGGAATAGCCAAGACTGGTGTAGTTGACATGGCTTTTTTAAGTTGAATGAATGATGCATTTGCTTTCTCATTCAACACAAATTTTCTCCTTTTGAGAAGATCTGTAAGCGCTTTGGAAATTACTCCATAATTCTTAACAAATTTCTAGAAATAGCCCACCAAACACAAGCATCCTCTTAACTCTGTTATATTCCTTGGCTGGCCCCATTCCTGCATCACTTTAATCTTGACTAGATTGACTTGTACCCCTTCTTTGAAATAATATGGCCTAAATAATCCACTTTGTTCCTGTCCAAAAAGACATTTAGATGGTTTTAGGAAGAACTGATGCCTGGCCAATATGTCAAATGTGATCTTCAAGTGCTCCAAATGCTTCCCCCCAATTGCAGTTGTATATCAAAATATCATCAGAGAACACAAATATAAATCTTCGCAAGTGAGGTCTAAAAATGGAGTTCATAGTAGCTTGAAATGTGGAAGGCGCAGCATAACCCAAATGACATCACTAAATACTCATAGTAACCACTATGGGTTCAGAATGCTATTTTATAGACATCTTCATAATGAACTCGAATTTGATGATAACCTACACTCGTAAATCCAAATTAGGAATAAAATACAACCCCACCCAACTCATGAAGTATATCATCCACTGTAGGAATCGAAAATCGATCTTTAATTGTAGCTTCGTTGAGTACTCGATAGTTGGTGCAAAATCTTCATGTTGCTACATCTTTCTTCTTTACTAAAAGTACTGGAGATGAGAACTTTCCCAAATGATCCCTTTCTCTGGCATTTCAGATACCTGTTTTTCAATTTCATTTTTCTTAAAATATGCATATTGGTAAGGACATTGATCAGTGTCGTGCCTTCCTTTAGTGGAATTTTATGCACATAATCCCTTTCTGGAGGTAATTCACGTGGCTCTTCAAAAAGTTGCTCATAATCCATCAAAAGTTCAGCCATTCTGCATTTACACACAAGTTGACATCTTTTACTTTCTTCCTTCTTTCCTTCACATAGATAGCAAACAATTGATTCCCACACTCGTACTCTTTCAGCAAGGCTTGCATCTCCACCTCTTGGGCTTGCTTTGACACCTGCCCCATTAACATACACTTGTGGCCATGCCAAGCAAATTTCATGGTCAATATTCTCCAATCACATATGACAGGCCCCAATATTTCAAACCACTGTATTCCGAATACCACATCCAAACCATATAACGGCTGGCCATATAAAGTTACAGAAAACTTATGATTCCCCATTTCAACAATAACTCCATATCATTCTTTGCATCACACTTGAGTTTCTCTTCATTTGCTACTCGTATATCAAAATCTGCAGGCCTTGTGATTGGAAATTTTAATTTTCTTGCTACCGAATCATTGATAAAATTATGTGTCGAGCCACTATCGACCAACAAAAGAGTTTAACTACAGATCAGTCATTATTCCTCATAAACTGTTGCACACCTTACGTGGATTTAATTTTTCTTTTTCAAGAAAAATGTGTGTTTTGCATCATCGTTGGTTTTTCTCCTCTTCCCATTTGAATTTTGCATGCATCCCGCGTCACATTAAGTTCTCTCTCTCTCTCTCTCTCTCATACAAAAAATTACACCTGGGTATCTGTTCATCTTCTGGATATACAAGGGATGGTGAGTTAGCCCTAAACTGGGCATCCACAGCCAAGCTGATTCACTTGGATGGAATGCTCCAAGAGTTCAGACAGCCAATCAAAGCCGGAAACATCCTTTCCTAGAACCCAACTTGCTTCCTCTGCTGTTTAGATTCCCTGTACATCAACTCCCAGCTGCCACTCATCCCCAAAAATGAAGACCTAAAACTGGCCCAACTTTATTTCCTAATGCCACTCTCTAAATCCCATGTACCCCTTTCTCTACAAGACTTGTGCACACGAGCCATCAAGGCACAGGTTGCACTTACTGATTCAAAAGCCTACCCATTAATGAAAACCTCAAAATCTTCAAGTAGAAATGATATTGAGACGAGAGAGGGGCTTGAGCTTCGATGAAAGAGCGGCAGATGAAGTTGAGACCAGAGAGGGGCTTAAGCTTCGACGAAAGAGGGACTGAGGGCTTCGAGACTGGAAATCGCGGGAGGTAAATTAGGAACCTGTTCAGTCTCAGTTAGTGAACCCGGTTTACACGTAAGGTGTAAGGTGTGTACCCAGGTAATGCATGTAAAGATACCTCAAGACTGTCTTTTTTATGAATTATTATTCGCATCTGCAACTATTTGATATCAGCCAAACCCACACCATTATCAAATTACCAAAATACCCTCGTAATAAAACTCAAATTCCTCTCCTTTCTGCATTTCAAACTCCGAAATTGAGAGGGGTGAGATGAGAGAATGAGAAGCGAGCGAGAGAGGATGAGAGAGAGAGACGGTGAGGGAGGAGAGAGAGAGTTGATGTGAGAGAGACCGAGAGGATGAAAGAGAGTCGAGGATGAGAGAGATGGTGAGGGATGAAAGAGAGAGCTTGGACTGAGAGAGAGCTGATGAGAGAGAGAGACGGTGAGGGAGGAGAGAGAGAAAGCTGATGAGAGTGAGAGTGAGAGAGAGAGAGAGAGAGGGAGACTGAGAGGCAGTGAGGGAGGAGAGAGAGAGTGAGAGAGACGAGACGAGAGAGAGACGGAGATGAGGGAGGAGGGAGAGAGAGCTGATGAGAGAGAGAGAGACTGAAACTGAGATGAGCCGGATGAGAGAGAGAGAAACGATGAGAGAGATGAGAGAGAGACCGAATTGAGAGAGAGGAGCGGGTGAGATGATAAAAAAAAAAAAAAATAGAGGACTGCCACGTTGGTGTGCAAAATTGCACACCGCTACAGTGGCAGATCCCTATCATTACTCCTTTTTTATCACTTGTAATGTTTTCTTTTTGCTTCATATGTTTTGATCACTTCTTCCACTCTTACTTCACTTTCCCATAGAGATGGACCCTCAATCAAAAAGCTTTTTGAAGTTTGACATCGAGTGAATCTTTGATTGCAACTAATGCTCAGTTTGCATTGAAAAACACTCTCAATCCATCTCATCTCATCTCATCATTATAACTTTTACAATTTCTCATATAAAATACAATAAACAATTCAACTTTTTAAAATCTTGAAATAATAATAATATTAAAAAATAAAATTCTAATAATATTTTATTCAACTTTTAACTTTCATCTCAACTCACTATCCAAACCTAACCTAAAGCATAACCCTCGTTCCCTTTGCCATTGCATTTCCTCCCATGAGATCCTTTTTGCTTGTGTGACATTTGACTTCAGTTGTTGGACAAAGACTAATGATGTTTTAACCGAAACAATTGCTCTATTGGTTTATGTCTTATAATTCCTTCTCTTTCGGTTTAAACATTCGTTCCTCATCCTAGCCAACAAAATGGTTTCCTTCAAGGAATTGGGTCGAAACATTTATATATCTTCAAAAATTTCTTATTTAAGACCACCCAAATAGGCTTCAATCAGTGCATTTTGTGGCCATCTATCAACTCGATTGGCCAATCTTTCAAACTCCCATTGATAATCTATTAAAAGACCCACTCTATTTGATATGAGAAAGAGCCTCGTCAAAATTTCGAAAATTAGTTGGCCTAAATCATGCCTAAAGTTCTGTAATGGACCCTATTAACGTTGTGTTTCACATGTCTTTATGCCAGGCTCTAGCAACTCAGGTCTTCAGAGCTGGGCCTCGATCGGTATTATTTGGAGCTCCCGGCAATGGTCCAATGTGACTGTACAGTGTTGGTGCGTGCATCCATTACAATGAACAATATTTAAATGCAGAAAATAAAAAGAGATAAACACACAATTTTACGTGGTTCGGCACTAGGCCTACGTTTACAGGGTTTGGGGAGGGGAGATTCTACTATAATAAGCTTATTTACAGTCTCCCATAACCTCTTATTTCTCATTGTACAAAGAAAACTGTAGGTTTATTTGCTAGAGAAGAAGTTCTCTGAGTTGCTCTCAGGTTGAAGAAGAAGCCGAACAAATCCCAAGTCCTAATGTCCCAAAGTCGGAAAATCCCCCCTCCGACTATAGGCACCCTGCCCCTTTTATATGACCATCTTCATGTGTGCATCTCAGTAGTGGTGAGGGATGTCTGTCTTTCGTGTCTGATCGTCTATCCATTTGCTTTAAGTCACTTCCCTACTTTACTCTCCTGACACCTTATACCTTACATTTCTTTGCTTTACATCAAATCTCATATTTTCCTCTCTTGACATTGCTTTCTTATGCCTTCTGACACTTCCATGCCTTGGTCTCTTCTTGTCCCCTCTCATTCTCTCATATTTTATCTTCTAGTAAGTCCCCCACAATGGCTGGGCCTAGGAAATTCTTTGGGCAGGGAAAAATCTCCTTACAGTTACCCCGCCAATTCCTATCGGACCTGTTCGATGGAAATTTCTTAACCTGTTTTCCATTTGCCTTGCCTCATTCTATTGGGTCGTCAGTTTTACCAATTGTCATTTTTTAGGTGAGGTTCTACCCCGCCAAGCCTTTAATTGTCTATCATGCATATATGTGTTCTAGGCTGCTACCCACACCCCACTAGCCCTGCCCTTGCATGGACGAGGATGGGGGAGATTTGGGCCCCCGACCCCAACCCCCGTGGGCAGGTGCCTCCCATCTGAATGCACCCACCACCCACCCACGAGCCATGACAAATATCAGAGAGTAAGAGAGCTTCCACAGAGAGATATACCTAGGATTGGGGGCGACAACTAGAGGGAGAGAGACTGCAACGACAACCAAATGAGGTGATCACAACAATTACGGGTATTTAAACATAGGGAAGAGAGAGAGAGAACAAATCTCTACACCAAAACGACATCATTTTATTATTATTATTATTATTTTAATATAAATATAGGTTGGGCAAATGTGAGAAACCCCAGGTGGGCTTTGGGGCAAGCCCCGTCCCCCGACTCCCAAAACTGTGTAAGGGTCCATCCACATGCCAGCAATGTGTGGGCGGATGCCTCCGACTGCCCCATGTGGGGCGGAGGGGCCGGATGTGGTGGCCAGTCGCCCACCCCTAACGTAAACAAAAATTTCTCAAATTCTTGCCTAAATAAATAGGAGAGTATTTCTTTTTTTAATCAGTAACTCAACTAGGAGTTTTTTTTTTTTTTTTTAATCAATAACTCAACTAGGAGGGTATTAAATGCTCAATAACTGCTATCAGGCCTATTTCATGTGTCTTGGAGGTCTTTGATCATACACAGGCGCAAACAACTTGAAAAGGAAGTCAGGCCGAAAGAAAACTTGTAGGTCTTTGATCCTACACGAATACATAACAGAGTAGAGTTCACAGACCAACGCACTTTACATACTAAGCATTCTGTACCGGAACAGGACATGCACAGATAGAAGAACAGCAAACGTACTCCCACATACATAAGGTCTTGGGAGTCCTACAAATATAACATATTTGAAATTGCCCACAAGAATATTAATTCCATGGCGAAGAAAAACATAAATAAGGTAACATAGTAAAAGCAGCCAAGGCAAGATCTCCTACCCAGTCCAACAACCTACCATTCTTCATTGACTCATCCTCCAACTAAAATCTGGTTGATTTGCTTCTTTACCTTCTCATCTTCTGGTGGGCTGCTAGAAGGATAGGATTAATCATGTCCAGAGCTAGCTAGTTCCTGTTCCTGCACTTCTCTACGGCCCTTGGAGCTGTGCACACAAAAAAAAAAAAAAGGGGTCACGAGGACTGAATCTGCCATGTAAAATGCGGGTGCTAAAATGCAACTCATGAACAAGCATCGCCCAAAGTATCTTCATGTGTAATTTAGGCAGAAGCCAGCATTAAGAATCATGGTCAAGTTATACCTTGTGTGAAACTTGGGACCCAGATCTTTTCAGGCCCATCACTTGGTTCCATTCCATCCCATAGCTCTCATTTTTTAAGAATAAAATTGTTTTTTAAGATACTAAGCAAGAGATCAGGTTGCATAGCAACCACCACGCCATAAATAAAAAATGCAGAGTCTTAACATGGCTAGACCGGACTTCCTACATTGCAATAGCATTAAATTTACTACAAACCATTCATGCGGAATGCATTTGTCATTAAATGTTTCAAGTACTACAGCATACATTTAAAGGTATCGAGAAGGCATCAGTTCAAAAGCTAAGCAGTTATATAGTTGCCATGAATAGAATATGAACTTTTTGTTAAGAGTCACACTGACTCTGATCTGGGGTTCAACTTCTTTATGCACTGTTTGAGTGTAAAACTGTTTGAATAAGGCCAGGGGTGGTTTGAATATTTATTGAGGTGCGCAAACATAAGAGAGAGTTTTATGGAAGCATGATATACGCACCTAGGCCGATAGCATCAGAACTCTTCATGATTCTCAGCCTCTTGCATGTACCAATAAACATCCTGCAAGAAGTAAAAGGTTACATTATATTCCACCAAGGAATTTAGTAGACAGCTATTCTGGGTAATAAAACGTGTGATGCAAGTAGCTCATAACAAATTGACCAAAATGCCAGCATCTCAGAATCTTCAATAGTAATATATAAAAGAAGATCTTTTAATCATTTTTCCCTTTCTTCGCCCAAGCCAATACCGGTAATCTTTTCTCTATTGCTATGGCTGACAGTTCATTTTCTAAATTAAAAGCTATTCCACTTAAGGGGTATAATAAGGTCTGAGTCCTGGACAACAGAAAGTATTCTTTACATTTTTTAAGTAAAAATTTATTAATATCAATAGGTGTAACCAAGTACACTGGGTATATACAAGAACACCTAGCCTATTCTTTACATATAAAACAGAGGAGTAGAATATATCAGATATTTTCCATAATTTTACAAAAATGGTTAAGCACATGTATCTATAAAAGTAGAACTGGACCAAACTAACATCAGCTCATTGTTAATAAGTATAAACTACAAAGCTAACAAATTATGGAGCTGTCTCAATTCATTTCTAGTTGGAAATCCACAAAAGAGGTGGAGAACAATTCTCATCTTGCTGTCCTAAGTCATGCTAAATAAGCAAGTATCATAACCACACCATATTTCTCCCATTTGAGACCAATGGAGAATTCATAAAAGTGCACTTTTATAAGCTATGCATAAAGCCAATAAACATTATTGGTGAAGGCTTACACATTACATCATGATGATTCATCACCATCAATTGCAGGCCAAGAGCTTGCTGCACTGTTTGACATGCCAATAGGGTATACCATGCATACTATGAACTCACATCCCATGCATGTGTTCCATACCTATCCATAGATCGCCACTTCACTGGCTTCTAAGTATTTCTCAGCAAATTCTCAACTATCATTAACATTAGATATCATTCCAATACACAATAGCATCCCTAGAATGACATCATAACCCCAGCAGTTTTAAATTTTTAAATAAAAAAGTTTCATTATGTAACAGTTCAATAAGCAATGAAAACAAATAAGGAGAATCCGAGCTTACTCCCAGGGGACATCACCCACAAGCATCCAGTCACCGTCTTTATCTTCGTACGTAAGAACATATTCAGAGCCATGAAGCAGATCCTTCAATTTGCTCTCACTCAGCACCTCCCTGCCCAGAGTTCCATGAGATCCATATTGACCTGACACATCACAACAGCAGCATACCCATGCAAACCACAGTATGTAGCATTAAAGTGCAAAAATATATAAGCTCCGAAATAACTACATCATATAATAATCAACCATGATCTTTGAAATTAACTAAAACTTTGGACCGACTCACCAATGGTAAAACAACTGAACATCTTTTCAAGTGCAGAAGACAGGTCCCCGTATGCAGAGTAATTTTTTAAGTCCACTTTCCTCAAATAAGGAGCACCATCCATGCAGACCTTGATAAACAGAGCTCCAGGCACCACTTTTCCATCTACTTCATCATTGTTCTTTGAAGTAATAGTCAATGAGTTCTTCCTAAATGATCTTATAGGAGGCCAACCCACAACCTGTGCCCTGCCACACCGGGATATGAGATATAATTCTCATGGTTAAGCCCAACAGTATGATCACACCCTCTTTGCACTTACTTGGTAGCAGGAGCACAGCTATTACTATTTGCAGAACCATTATGACTTGCTCGGGGTTCAATAGCAGCGTGAGGCCTCTCTTGTACTATTTTTGGTGGTGCTACCTCTTTTGTGTTTGCTAGTTGAGTCCCAAGGTTCTCGAGAACAGAACCAGCTTTAAGTCCCAATTTTGAAGAAGGCCTTGGAGACAGCATCACTTTTACCTCTGAATTAGCAAGATATTTCCCCTGCAACAAACATGTGACGGTAAATCAGAGATAGATCCAACAGAAAGCAAGATCCAATTCTCTTCAGTAAAGCAGTGACTTTCACCTCTGAGAATCCATCCATAGCATCAGAGAACCCTCTTTTGCTGCCTGAAGCAACACTCTTCTGTGTAGCAGAGTAGTGGCCATCATTCAAAGGATGCAATGGGAAGAGGGGTTTCTCATCTAGTTTAGTTGAACTTGGCAAGCAGAGTTCTGGATCTCTTTCAGGAGACTGGGATCCAGGAAGCCCAAGCCTCAGTTCTGTAGCCTTCACATTGAGAGTACTACTTTTAGTCTCATCAGCCACAGCGGATACCACTGAGCTGTCCACTGAGGAACAATCAGATAAACCCATGTAGTTGCGCTCTTTCAATTCATAGCTATTGCGGCATAAGCTGTCAAGTGAGGAGGAGGAGGAAGCCATTAAAGTGACATTGCCCCGGCCCTCCTCCTCCCCAACACCAAGCAGTGGAGGAGACATTGGAACTTACACTGAAAATCTCCAATTTTTTTTTTACCCTGCCAAATTTTGCAAAACCTCAAAATACTGAAATTCTTTTTTTAATCTGGATAATCAAAGAAATGTATCAGAAATATGAGAAATCATGAATCTTTAAACAAATAAAGGAGTAAACACCAATACATGAAACAACATCTGGCACCCTTAATAAGCAAACAAATAGAAGGTAATCCAATGATCAACTGCAAACTTTCCTTTATCTAATCAAGCATCCCTTTAATCACAAAAATTGTCTGTTTTTTTTGCCCAAAAACTGGGTACAAGCAACAAGGTCAACGTAGATTATAATAATAACAAAAAGTTGAGCATGAATTTGGGATCCCACTGTAGTTACAGGAAATGCTAGTTTAAAATAACTTGAAACCGAAGTTTATAGCGACCACTTGGGCACAGAAGCTGCGTAATATCCAGGGAGGAATGAACAGAAATTCTACAGAGCTTCAGGGACTGAACGTTGACCAAAAATTGGTAAGAGAATAATTTCAAAAAAAAGTGATTACACAGCAGATCGAACCGCAACCTATAAATCTAAAAAGCAGAGGTGTACTTGAACTAAATGTGGCCTACAAATTTAAATGCATAAAAGGAAAATAAATATATAATCTGAAAGAGGGAAAACCCAAAAACGAGAGTAAAGAAAATCAAATTTTATGCTGTTTAAGGCAGAAAAATAAGGAAGCGTTTATTAAAAGTTTTCGGTATGCGGGTTCTTGGCAGGAAAAAAGAAAAGAGAACTTCCACTAACCACAGCATTCAAAATGCGATGTTCATTATACAGATGTTCATTATACAGGAAGCAAAAAGAAAAGCAGCAGCAAAAACGACAACAGTAAATATGATGACCTCAAATTTATATCACAACCATCTGTCATTCCTTCAATTCCTCAGCAGCACAAAAACGAAAGCCAGAGATGTAACAATAAAAAGTAGAGTCACTAGAAAATTAAGGACAACAAAAACTGGCAAAGAAAACAAAAAGAACAAGTCTTGGAAGCATGTCTTGTAAATTGAAGAGCTGAATTTTTTTACCTGAAGAAACTTATAATTTGTGAGGCAGTGGCTACCGAAAAAAATATCGATTTGCTGGGTTTTGGTTTGGGAGAGAGAAGAAGCTCGGAGAGAGAGAGAGACAGAGAGTGGGGGGATAGAGAGAGAGAGCTAAGGACCCTCCATTTGTCACAAAGTAACAAAAGCTTATTTGCTGTCCAATGTGAAACTCTATTCATTAAATTAACTCTTCTAAACAAAATCAGACAAACAAGAGAGAGTTTTGTCTTAAAAAAAGTTTTTTTTTTTTAATAATAATGTACTAAAGATTATATTTTTTACTAAATTATATTCTTTTCACCTTTTCTAATCCGCCGAACAACTTGAAGGAACGCATGTCAATGACTCAATGGCTGCTGATGTATATGGATCGTTGAACGCAGGCCGTTGATTTTTGTTGGACAGTGAAGTAAACTGCCCTTTAAAAAGCGAAAGTTTGTTATTTGCGTGGGAATTTCGAAGGTCAGTGACCTTTGCGAGGGCACGAAAGCAAATAAACCTAGAAAAATGATAGGCATCCGTCACCGCAGTGGTGTGTATTTTTGCACATCTTACATGGCAGTCCCATATTTTTTTTTATTTGTTTTCTTCATCCCTCTTGACTCTCACCCATTCGTCTTTCTCATCTCGCTCTCTCTCATCCGCTTATCTTAGGCTTCATCTCTCTCTCATCTCACTCACTCTCTCTCATCAGCTCTCTCTCCTCTCTCACCGTCTCTTTCTCTCTCCTCGACTCTCTCTCTCATCCTCTCTCTCTCTATCTCTCTCTCTCTCTCATCCTCTCATTCTCTCTTAGTCCGAGCTCTCTCTCTCTCATCGCCGCTCTCTCTCATCTCGGTCTCATCACCGGTCTCTCTCTCATCTCGGTCTCTCTCATCTCTGCTCTCTCTCATCGTCTCTCTCTCGTCGGTCTCTCTCTCATCCCGCTCTCTTTGTCTCTCTCTCTCATCATCTTAGATCTCTCTCACTCACCGTCTTTCTCTCATCATCTTAGCTCTCTCTCACTCATCGTCTCTCTCTCATCACTCAAATCTACCTCTCATCTCCAAGCTCTCTTCTCTCTCAATATTTTGAGTTTGAAACATGTGAAATGAAAAAGAAAGTGGGTTTTATTAAGAGGGTATTTGAGTCTTTTACCATTAGTGTGTGTTGGATGATGCGTGAACAAGGGCGGATGCGAATCATTTTTCATAAACCTAGGACCTCGTCATGAAATGTAGGGCTGGGCGGTGGATGCTAGACCGACCCACCCCCCCAAGCAGTTGCCTGGTCGGGGCGATGGCTTCGACAGCAGACAAGGGATGTGCTGGCAAATGCTCACACGTAGCTAAAAGTCGAGGGCGGGGCCAGGATAGACCCAAGCCCACCAGAGAGTTGCCCGTCTGCCCGGCAAGTCATATACATATTAAAATATAATTTTCTTTAATAATAGACTTCTTTTGTGAAGTTCTTCCCAAAACAACATTGTATTTTTAAATAAAACGACGTAAACAATATTATTTAGGTTTATGTTTAATTTAAAACATAACCCTCCATATACTCTCATTTCTTTATTTCCTCTCTCTCTCTCTCTCTCTTCCTCCCCATAACTATCATTCTCTCTCACTCTTGCAAGCGTGGCATCACCATTGTTCTCTCTTGAGTCTGCCCTCCTCCTCTTCTTCTTCTTCTTCTTGTAGAACAAATGACTCTAGAACCACGATCACGAATGGTCATGTAATGTGGATTTGAGAAGAGACCCACAACCATAATATGCTTATTTGACTAGATTTGTTGTTATTTTGAATTTTTTTTATTTGTTGTGGATGGATAAGTGAATTTGTTATTGTTTTTCAATTGTTCTAGTGTTTTCTAATTGTTTTTCACCATGGGTGGACGGTGGGCGGGCTAGGGCAAATCGTTGTGGGGGCCAATCCAACCCCCAACATCCAAAAGAGGGCACTCACCCACCGATGATAGTGTCGAGGTACATGGGCCCAAATTGTCCCCTACACCCAAGAGGGGGTGAGGGGCGGGACAAGGGCACCCCCAATGGTGTAGGTAGCATCTCTAATGAAATGCTTAAAGTGCTCTAACTGGATTTATTATTTGCAAGTTACTAACAAGCCATTTGAGAAAAAGTAAAATCTATTTTAAAAATTTTACTTTTTATGTCGGATTCTACTTTTTTAAAGGATTTGCATAAGATGAATACGTTATAAACTTGTATCTTATATTACTCAAAATATTCAATATAACATTTTTTGAGATACTGTTTATATTAAGAATAGGATATTCTTGATTATCAGTTAAGTAGTGAGGATGTATATGCAGCATCCAACTCTAATATCTCTCCTAACATATAAAATTTAGAAATTTACATTTTTGAAAAGGGAGCGACCCCAATCAATGAATCCTTATTTTTTGTGGAGGAAGAAATTTTAGAAATTTATCAATATCCAACATTTTATTTCTACTTCATAATTCCTAAGAGCACTTCATAACATATCATCTCTTACATAAGAATTTTTTTTTTTTCGTAAAATATCATAGAACCATTGACATAACAATAAATAAGTGAGAATGTTGAGGACTCAATCCATAGCCATCCTGAATAAATCTTAAATATTTGGAAATTTTCATGATTCCCACCTTAGTGCACTTCTGGATCAGTACAAGATATCCCTTCGGATTAAGTATGAAGACTGTCTCATTTAGATAGTAAAAGTATTTCATCTCATCTCATCTCATCATTACAACTTTTTTAAATATTAAAATAATAATGATATTAAAAAAATAATATTCTAATAATATCTTATTTAACTTTCAACTTTTATCTAAAATCATCTCATCTCATCATTCACAACCGCACCTCAAATGTAAAAATTTCTTAATACAAATTATAATTTAATTTAATATAATTATAAAAACTTAAAATAAAAATATTTTTAATACTAATTAACATGACAATATTTTATATAAGTTGTGTTTAATATTTTAATAGATAGACTTTTAAATAAAATTATTCATCACAACGACAAAATTTTACAATTATTTTTTAATAAATTAATATAATTTTAGTATGTCTTTAAAAGTAATTTTATTATATATTATTAGGTTCCATTTAAAGCAAAATTGTAAAATAATATAGTATTTAATTTTGGTCCGGAGTAGAAATAATGGTGGGATTGGCATGACTTTCGTTTAAGCACATAGCTTGTAATTTTTTTGAAAAATAATAACTACTATTTATTTATATTAATTTCATATTTATTATTATTTTTTTTAAATTGTGGGGCACTTTGGGTATTCTATAGCCACGATTATAAATATCATTTTCCATCCGTACAACTACATCGATAAAGAACTAGGACGTGTCCAAATCGCTGCCATTCACTGTCGTTTTTGCCGAAGGTTGTTAGAGATGAAAGCAAGAGATTTTTTATAAAAATAAAAAAAAACAAAAACAAAAAGGAAAAAAAAGAAATCATATCGTGTCGTTATCTTTTTAGGCAGTGATTCTTGTTCTGTCGTACAAAACGTCGAAGGAAGCTCCCCCCCTCCCTCCCCCGCGTGCCCCTGAAAAAGACCATGTTACCCCCTATTGACCGGCTTTGGTGGTATTCAGATTGAACATTCATTACCTGCACACAATCATAGTGCTTCACTGCCTATACTTCCAAACATTATATACTTCCCACTGCTAGATTTCGGCGTGAAAGGAGGATCTTTGCTCCTCTACTTTTTTATTTTTTTAGTTTTATGTTGTTTTATCTATAATTCTCAATTGTCTTTTTTCTCTTTAAATATCACTATGATTTTAAATTATCACTATGATTAAACATTTTAAAAGTTATAATTATTGACATTTTAAAGTTTTTTCTAATTATTTTTTTAAAATAAAATTTTGAGGCTTTAACTCCCCTACTCATTATTACTAAATCCCCTACATATCTCTATCAATAAAAAAAGTTTTTAGATAGAAAAAAACCTCAATCCCCCAAATAATACCATAAATACTCGTCAAAGTCATATATGCATTTAAAAAAGAATAAAAATTTTATATACTGTTACTTTTATGTTTTTTTTATGTATTTCATTAATATGATGGCTACATCACTTATTTTAATATAAAATAACTGTTTTAATCAATCACATTAATAAAATACGTAGAAATTATATAAAAATGATTGTATATAGTAGAATTAAAAAAAATGATTTGTACAATTATAAAATATGCAAATCTTGCATAATCTATTAAAAAATAAATAAATTTAAGACTCACGACAAAAAAATCATATATTTTTTTAAATAATAAACTCTAATTTTTTTAATCAAATAATATTAAACTTATGCACATTGTTTAAATCGAAACTCCTCTGTTTGGTGCCCTCGAGAAGTTGGTTAGAGAAAGAAAAAAAAAAAAAAAGAGTAGGGGGAGGGGCAGAGAGTGGGCAGCAGTAGAGTACAAGTTACGTGGTAGAGGGGGACAAAGAAAAACATTTTGGGAAGCGATATCTTGTTTTTGGGGGACAAGAAAGCGCCTTTTTATTTTATTTTATTTTATTTTTTTAATTTTTGATTGCCTTTCCACCCTTCACAACGCGACACATTTTATTGTTTAATATATATATCTTCTTCATGTTTCGCTTCTGCCTGTCTTCTCACGCGCACTCGATCGCGCATGCCTTTCACCCAGCAGACACCCGGATTACAGATTTTAGCTGGATGATCCCCTCCCGCACGACACTCCATATTATCACGTGTAATGAATGAAAGTTGGATTAAGAATGTGCGTCGCACACTCGATAGCTCGGGAGTGGTTGTGTATGCTGTCGATATGTTTTTGCCTATTTAAATCATTAACTACTGTCGCTACCTTCGCACGCCTTAACTTCAAATTAAATATATAAAAAAATAATTAATATATAAGAAAATATTATCTCACACATTTTTATTTAATATTATTTATATTTAATTAATATATGATATTTTTATTATTCTATTTAAATATATATTTAAAAAGAAAGATAAAAATAATAAATTACATATTAATTAAATAGAAGTATATAATCGAAGGCTTTGTTTAGAATTTTTGATAAAAAAAAATTATATATTTATGTATAAATGCATAGTTGTCATTTGCATGCTTTGTGTGTGGACTGTGGAATGGTCGTCATCGTCATCATCCCGTTTCTCGTATTCACATACGTCATCCACACGTTATCATCTTGGGCTTTGGGTACGAGTGGGCTGGCCATTCAAACACTTCCGGATGAGTAAAAATGGCTTGTCTCCATTTCAACCAAGAATTCTATTGTTTTTTCAAAGCTCTATGGACTTTATAGGACAAATCCATGTTGGATTTTTAAGGTTTTAATTACTAGCTTTATGTTAGGGGTGAAAATTGAAGGCATCGGTGCAGTTTTGGTCTAAAATAAAAACTGCACTGATCTCTTAAAATTATGTAAATTTCGACTGAAATCGACCGGTAAAGGGGGAGAAAACTATCGATATCGATCTCGATGTAACTACAATTAGTTCATCAGCGTCTTCGGTAGCGACGAAGGTGACCCTGTCGCTGCGTGCGAAGCCCCGGTGTGTGTATGTGAGAGAGAGAGAGAGAAAGGGGGGCTGCGTGAGAAATGAGGACGAAGAAGGAGAAACGAGAAGAAGAAGGTGTTAGCCTGGGATTTTAAACCCTAGAGGAAACAATGCTATTTGCTTTATATTTTTTTTCAAACACTAAACCTAAAACGACGCTGTTTCACTTGCTTAAGTGAAACAATGTTGTTTCATATATGTATAATTTAAAAAAAAAAAACCATTTTATAACTTCGATCGGTTCAGCGGTCCGGCCCAAGATCAAACTGGGACCAAACTGCTGGACACCGGTTTTTGCAAAATGCAACCGCTCACCGACCAGTTCTACTCCGGTTTCGGGCGGTTCCGAGCTCTGGCGGTCGGTCGGGTCGATCCCGATTGATCTCCGATTTCTTGTACAGCCCTACTTTATGGTATATATTTTTTTATTTTTGGTTAATGTGATGTACAGATAAACAAGAATAAATGTTGAAAACCTTATTGTGAGTGGTGCTAGGCTGCCGCCCAGTAATGACCACTGGGCGTGCCGCCAAGCATAAATTTGTCTTTTTATTTTTTTATATTTACTTAACATATTTAAATATTTTTAAAAAATAAAAAATACACCAATACACTAAAAGTTACTTTCTTAATTATTAAGTAAATAAATAAATAAAATACATGAGCGGTCAAAATGAGAGGGCAAACTCAAGCGGCATACTAGTATTTCTCTATTATTATTAACAAATAAGTGAAGATAAATTTCACAATTTATTAACAACAATAAATGTTGAAAATATATGCATTTGATGATTTATTATTATTATTATTATTATTATTATTATTATTTTATTTTATATCTCGAACTTTATCACCCTTGAGCTTCTGTGTTTCATTTTAAGCGGCTTTTGATTTAAGTGATTAACATATGAAATCGAAAAAAATATGAGTAAAATTTTATACAAGTCTTAAATAGATAAGTCCTATGCAACCTATTTATTAAAAAATAGACTCCATATGAAAAGTATATAAAAAATATATTCTTTTTTTAATGGGACCCACTTTTTTAAAAAGAACTTGCACGAATCTTGTTTATTTAAACTTGTAACTAGCATTACTTAAAATATATTGCATTATGAAGCGCGATTGAAAATAATAAAATCCAAATTGAAAAATGACATCATTGCATGAATAAAAAGAAGTTGAATTGGGCTCTCTTGGGTTTTAGAACCAAGTATTGTGGGATTTTCCATGAAGGAGGGTCCAAACCCGCTTTTGGTGGTAAGTCTTATCAAAATAAAAAGAGAAATGCTATTTACAACCAGTCATTGCGTAACCAATGCAACCGGCACGCCTTTTCATAAAAAAAATTTATTTTTTTAACATTTCATGGATGCCGAAGAAAGGGGCTGTGGACATCACACCACCTTGCCAAAGTTTCAGTAATTTTTCTATCCTTCTTTTCGATTTTGCTTTCTCAGAATCCAAACGCTACGCCTGTTATTTACTGGAAGAAAACAGAGCAGCTTGGTGGGTTCTGTTAGAGAGAGAGAGAGAGAGATAGTTTGGACGTTGTTTTGATGGGAGAAATTAGAGAGAAAATGGGTGAGATAGACGATGGGTTGGGGTTAGGTTGGAGTTGGGATTGGGTTTGGGTTTGGGGTGTGATGGGAGTCGGAGTTCTGTGAAAGTGAGTCTCATGCATAACCCTTCACGGTTGGTGCAGAAACACAGGAGTTCTTGGAATGATATGTTTCAGTTACCTAGTAAGCTAATGAATTTCATTTTATTTTTCTCTCTATTTTAGTTTATATGATCTTTTTTTTTTCCTCATTTTTGAACTTAAGAATATGATAGATTTCAAGACTAATGTTGGTATTAATAGACTACCTTTTATTTATCTTCTTCTGAATATATTCTTTGTTAGAAGAATAATACAATTTTTTCCCAATAAATGTTGCATTTTTGCTTTTTCTGTATCTTCTTCCAAGCGGATGGGTTTCTGGGGTTTTTGAGGGATGCAGAGAATTGCGAGGTGGAGGACTCGCAAGAGTGGTGGATCGGCAAGTAGTGGTAGTAGTGGTGGGGGGAGCCCATTAGGCTCGAACCGTAAGACATTTTCTCGATGTCGTGGTTCAAAGGGCTCTGCATGAAGTAGACGGGCCTCCAAGGAGAGTGCGGCAGTGACAAACCCTAGTCCATGCTCGTCACCTCCGAGTATGACTTCGCTTGCATTGCCATCGCCATAAAAACACACGCGGACACAACAACACAGTGAATGATTAAATGATAAAAACACGCTTCTTCTTGTCTGTTTATTGCATTGTTTATAGATGTATCAGATAAATTGTTACCTTTTAAATATTACTAAGAGATAAAGTAGATAAAAAGAAGTGTGTCTTGTGGATTTTGTCTTTGCACAGAACCTAGTGTTTGAGAACTGGCAGGGAATGATCACTCAGGGGTACCAACAGATATGCTGTCGTTGAATTTGATGGTTAAACTCTTGTACAGAAATCTAGCCACGTTTTTCGGTGTCTATAAAATGTTAAAAAAATAAATTTTGTTACGAAAAGGCGTGCCGGTTGTATCGATTACGCAATGGCCGGTTGTATATAGTATTTCTCAAAAAAAAAGGGAAATTCTAAAAGAAGGCGGGTTTGCGCGCCCCCATCTACCTGCCACGCTACCCACAAAATGAAACAAAGCGTTTTGTACTTGTAAAATGGGTTCATTTTAGATGAGCGGGATTTGAAAATGTAATGGGGGAGATGTCAAACAAGTTGATGAAACAATGCGTTTTATTTAAATGAAATGCACAATTTTCGTCTCTTTCACTTCCCCACGAGAGACCATTTCCCCCCTTCTACTCATTCTCTCCTCCATGATCGTAGACCCTAGTTGAAGAACTCTAACCATAAATCGGCGTCCATTCCCTCGTCCTTCACTTCCATCTGCATAAATCGGCGTTCATATTCAATCTTCCTCTTCTCCGTCAACCTCTCTCTCTCTCTCTGTGATTTTGTGATAAATTTAGATTGATTCATATAAGGTTGCAAGCACAGACTGCAGGGGTTTCTTACTCGCATCCATTAAGTAATATTATTAGTCGCGTGGCGTATTTTGGATTGAAAACAATAATTGCTCTGCAACCACATTCCTCGATCATTAGAGATTTTTTCTCCTTCAATGTTTGAATTGAAATTGTAAATTGATTGTTATTGTAGTCGGTTTTTTATTCATGTTCTACTCTAAACATGAGTAGTTACTAGAGTTTCTTGGCTTACCTAAACTGACTGGTAATTGCAAATTTGTAACCTTGGCGTGTTCCTGAATACCCCATGAAAAATGTATGTCCATCGTAATTTCAAATGGCATATAACATTTGGTGCATATTTATTGTCCTATGTTTGGTCCTCTGTAGTTTGTTTGAAGTGATGATGTTTACAAATTTACTTTTGATTGAAGCTTTGGGCCCTTAAGTGTTATGAGTCTGCCGTGGGATGACTGGAAATGTTAAAGAGAAATAAAAGGGGATGATGTTGTATTCGCATTAGTGAAGGAGGCATAAAACCTCAACATATTGATTTCCATACCTACAATGATGCCAATGAGAAAATGTTACAAGGGCATATGCGTGTGTATTCTTTATTTTGGTTTTCTTTCTCAGGTTGATCACTTTATATATCGTTTTGCTATTGGGAAGGCCTTGGAGTGAAGGGTGTCAAATGAAAGAATTTCCATATTGTTATAAGGCCCTCACTTTTCTAATATTATTATCAACATCTTGCTTCTGTGTTTACAATCTTAGGGGCATTGCTCATTTGTTCAAGTATAACATCAAACAGTATGCGGTCAATTAACTTTTCCTTTACCATATGTTGACACAAATGTTTGCCGATCTAAGATGTTCCCCAACATCTACACGTGCTGGAATTCATGGTACTGTGGCAATATGTCCTCTTGATTGTTTCCAATACAAAGGAACACTAGATGTCTTCTACAAAATTATTCGGTCAGGTTTATGGATTTGTCACTATTGGGCATATTGTTAATTTATTTTGACAGGGAAGATAGTGTTTTTGCTGAAGGCTAAATTTTTTTTTATCAGTAATCAAAGTATTTTATTCATAAAAGCATGCAAAGTCCAAATACACTGGGAGTATACATGAAATTATTGGCAGCTTAAAAGAGAGTATGCAAAGCCCAAAGTACATGTATTTTATTATAACAGTCCATTTATAGCTGGTTGAGTAAATATATGTGTTAACTATACAAGCTTAATTAGTGGTTAAGGTGTCATTTCAGAAAATGAAAGGTATGCATGTCCTTGACATTGCATATCTACTAGATAATTTTTACTTATCTGGTTTTAGCTTTTTCAAACTCTTCGTTGAATGTTTTTCAGTTTATTGATAGTTGGGTTCAATTGAATTTAGTCTTTGTTTGGATTATTGGCAGCTTAAAGGCACCTAGTGTCGTGTGTCATGGATATNTGGATTATTGGTTGCTTAAAGGCACCTAATGTCGTGTGAAGAGAGGAAGAGTACTAAAGAGGGAGTTGGGAGTCCACAATAAAAAAGTCATAATTCAAAAGCATCAAGTAGACATCTAGCATGGGCATATCGTACTTCGTGTGTATTGGGACCATATTAATGTCATTATACTTGATACAATTAAAGTGACAACCGCACTCAATGGAAACTTTGTATAGCGTATGTTGGGAACTATTTGGATTGTCATTAAATTTCATGAAAGTGTTGACAATTCTCATTTATGTTGAAGCCACTTTCTGACATATTTACTTATCTTAATCCATGTATGACGCATAGGCTCTTTGTGTTTTTGTATTGCTGTGTATGAAGCATAGGGTCTTTTTGGTACAACTCACTATCTCACATAGAAAATTGCACATTCTCAAACGTTTGTATCCCCTAAATGGTAAACAAATACCAACTCAATGTCCAGGATCACAACATTATTTGTAGGCAAAATGCCCATCTCATTCCAGGTTCATATATTTACAAACTGACATCTACCAACCTGATAGCACTTCAAGATTACAAGCTGTCAAATACAAAAGCTCACGCACATCTATCAGCCTGATACTAATAAAAAATCGCACCCACACCAAAATGAACTCATATCAGCAAGATTGGTTTTCAATTGGTTAAGGGGCAAGCAGATCTATCAGCAACTGATCGACATTAAATACAATCACCAAAATTATTATCTAAAACAGAAAAACACATTGAAAAAGTGGTTCAACCACTGAAGAATACATGTAACATACGGATCCCCAAATTAGGGCATTAAAATAGTTTGAGTCTATTTATTTAATTTTAGTGTAATTATTATTCATTTATTAAACATTTTTTTATTTATCAAATTGGATTAGTATTATTTAAGGGATAAATGTAGGTAATTTATCAATTTAGATTTTTGCTAAGTTTTTAATTATTAAACTACTGAACAAAGTGTACTTCTAAGTTTTATCTTGATCAGATAAATTTTACGTGTTTATCTTGGTCTCAAATTCCCAATACCAATCACACAACCATCATCTCCATTTAGAACCTCTTCAAGTCCCTTCCTCTTTACAGATTAATCATCAAACTCCCACATGAAATCAAACTCTATCAAATCTTATTTTTAATAGCCATTGTTCGACCCCAACACAATCACGGCGTCTATATATAAATATATATATATTCAACCATTGCTCTGCAAATTCAACAACACAACACCAAAAACAGAGGCCTCCCTCAGTGCTCCACCGCCGTCGATCTTCACCGCTGGCCATTGCCACTGCACTCCATTTTTTGTGGGTAAGTCATGCCCGATCTCTCTCTCTCTCTCTCTCTAGTAACAAAAATCTCTCAGGACCCCATCACCTCGCACATAAATTTTGCTGTCGATTTCTTTTCGTCACCCCAGGTCTACCAACACACGATTCCGTCTCTTTCGGTGAATTCTGAAACTCCGCTGTGCCGCACGGCTCTTCCACTTCTTTTACTTTTCCTTTACTTCCTATTTGGTAATGTCAAGTAGGTTTTTTCATTCTTGCTTCCGTAAAGTATTTTCATAGTTGCTGTTTTTACCAAACTGCCCTTTAAGACTCTTGACCGCTGGCATGTAGCCCTATAGTATATAATGAAGGTTTATTTTGATGTTATTATATATATATATATATTTATACTCTTTAGTGTTTAGAAAAATGATAGGAGTTCGATTTGGGCTCTCTTTTATTTGTCTGATTGGGTATTTTAATTTTTTTTAATTTTTTTATTTCTTTAGTGTTTAAAAAATATTATTTAATAATATTGTAAATTTTTTTAAAAATATTTAAAAGTGTTAATAATATTCCTTAAAATTTATTTTTTTCACATCATTTTTTAACACTTTAAAAAATTTTTTTAAAAAATAAAAAAATTCATAATATTATTACACAATATTTTCTTAATTACTAAGTAAAAAAAAACTGAAAAAAATTTAAAATGTCCAATCGGGCAAAAAAAAAAAAAAATGGGAAAGCCCAAATTGGACTCCCTAGCATTGACAGTGTGTTTAAGACATGGCTGAAATGTTTTGAGACTAAAATTTTTACATATCTCTTTGACGGGCTTAAGTTTTTTTGTTATAAAAATTAACAAGCAGGGACGGAATTAGGATTTGGTGTCTTGGGGGGCGATCGACAAAGTGTGCGGTATGTGTCGGCATAAGTAATATGTACTTTTTTCACATGACTATATAAAAAAATAATCATACGTCATAAAATTATACAATTTCTCTTGACTTACTCATATTTTTTTAAGCTTTAAAAAAAATTTATAGATCAAGAATAAACTTGAAAAAAGTATCTAATAATATAAAAGTCATTAGATTTTTATTATATAATTGTATTACTATTAATAAGTGAACAAAAAAACAAACACGTAAATAACTGATAAATTTTTCACAAAAGAAAATAAATTCTTCACATACTCTCTCTATCTTTCTATAAACGTCTCATCAATCATCTAGCTAGATAAATCTGTTGCCTCCCACATGCAAGAATCTTCCAGATTGTTTTAACTATTAGATAAACTCTCTTGAAACTTCTAGCTAGTTAACTGATTAATATGTGGTTAAAAACATCTAAAATGTTGTAAGGGAAGATTATGTATAGGTGATAGGCAAGAAATTCAAAGAAGTTGAGAATGACCCAAATGAGAAATAAATAAATAAATAAATCATGTAACTATATATGTAAGCTCAAAAAGACAAGAAAAACTTATATGAATCATTGATATGAAATTAAACAAACTGCACAATGCACAGAAAAAGCAAATAAAGAGAGATAGAGATGTCAAATCAAGACTATTACGTTAATGGACTTAAAGATATTTAAGTGATATACTGTATGTTTGAGTGTTGGGGGGCAATCTTAAATATTTTAAGAATATTTACACTTAAAATTAAAATTATATAATATATAGGGCTGAATTCCCCCCCCCCCCTCGGCGCCCGGCCCAACCTATAACATAGTTCCGCCCCTGTTAACAAGATATTATAAATTGGACTCTGTTTTATTTTATGAATGGCACATTTTTTATTTTATTTTTCTTGGCGACACATGTTTTTACTAAAGTTAAAACTATCTCATCAATTATTAAATAAAATTAGATTATATTAAGAGTTTACAAGAGTTTTTAAGAATTTTTAAGTTTAGTCAGGAATCCAATATTTTCCACTATTAGTTATAGAATTAGATAGCGTATATTATAATTTTTAAATTATATTAGTAATTGTTAGATTTAGTAAAAGCAGAATAATTGTTAAATTGTTCTCCGTAGTATGAATAAATTTTTGGTACTTCGTATAAGTGACGAGTCACGAAGCAAAAATTTGAAAATATCACTACCAGGTAAGTAGCTTGACCATAGATTAAGATTATCAAACGTTAGCTAGTTATATATATTATTATTAAAACCAATTCTTTCAAAGCTAGTGTTTACATACCACTCATGTCATGATATTTGCAAACACACGTCATTCATCATATTTCATTATGTATATTATAATTATGCATGTATTATGCATCTCAAATTGCATAAGACATGTAAGGTATCTTAAGTTCAAGTGCAAGATAAGATAAGATTAATTAATCATATGGCTATTCAAATGCATGGTACCAATGCGATTTCAGGATGAGTGTGCAAGCCACGAAGTCAAACGTGGTCCACCTTAGTACGCCAGAATACTGCATAGTCGACTTCCTTTGTTGCAGCATGAGAAGTTAGTGCACAATCTTACACACAAGATTAGTGTGCTGTTCACTTATTTGGCTAGCCAGATAAGTCAGATAAATCAGATCAGTCAGTTAATTCAAATAAATTAATCATTTGCATAGAATAAGCATCAACATGAATTATTATAATTTTAAGCTATCAGTATAAAATATTTTATAAAAAATCTTATGTTAAATATGCTTACGTTATAATGGATTCTTACTGAGTCATCGACTCATTTTAATTTCTTTTATGTTTTTAAACCATCCCAAAGTAAGCATGATGATGAGAACAAGTAGGTAGCCCAAGCTTAGATGGAGCAATTGATTAAATTCCAGACTTTACAGAATAAACTATTTTTTTGACATAAATTTTATTCAATTTATTTTATTTAATATTGTTTGGACACATGTTTTTATTAAATAAATCTTTTTATGAAATAAATGTAAATTTTTATTTTATTAGAAAAATGAGATCTCTTGTCGGTATATTTTTATGAAAACACTTGACATCTCCTAACCTATGGGAAGGACGTGCTACAATATATATTGACTTAAAAATCACCAGTACTTTAATTCTTTTAATATACATCGCATAAAACAAGAAGCACAGATTGTTTTCATCAATATAATTTCCCATCATATAACTTGCTGCCGTAAGCTTCAAGACAAGGATACATCACTCATTATTCCGATCTACTTCGATATCTCCAACCACAGCTCCATACAGGTCCGGTTTTGTCCCAGTTAAGCTACCCGGTTGTGTTCCATCCACCCCATGTTGCATTTGTGAATATAATAAAACATTGACTTAACAAAACTTATATAAAGATCATGCCAACAAAATCATGAACATTTCGACATAGTTAACATGGTAAATTACACTTTCTTGCATCTCAATGAATGGCCAAGCTGGGTTCCATTAGAGTCCAAAACTTTGGTAGTGTTTCTATGTGGCTAACGACAGATAAAAAAAACTTGATTATAAAGTTACCCGCATCACAACAAGTCCAAATCATATAGTTTAACAGCAAGTAATAAAAAAATATATTTTAAAGGCGATAAGAGGTACTAAACCTGAACGGGAACACTTTCTTGAGTCACATCGACTGTTTGGCCAAAAGAAAAGTTTAGCAATCTTATGACTATGAGTGACAAAAAAAATAGAAGAAGAATGGAAGGCTAGCTTATGTGTAGAGGAGAAAATTTTCCCAAAGAAAACTGGTACAATTTCTGGAAAATCAAACTGCAAAACAACCGAAAAAATTATATTTATGTACAGTTTCTAGAAATTTTCCAGTTGGGAGACATGAACTCCATGTTTTTGGACTCATTTCTAAAACCTCAAGCAACATTATATTTATTTTTAATAAAAATACCATATAGGCATGTAATATGCATACACACATATATATATATATCCCATATGACAAACGATGCATAAAACACTGGGTGGTAATACAGGGCAAGCTACAAACACTATAAAATGAGATCATATGAGTTCTAAGAAAATTAGATCATATGACTTCTCATTTGCACTAGTTCACTCTTCACACCTGCTCCACTCCATATTGCAGAGTTTAAACTTCAACTATTGCGCTAAAAGGAAAGAAGCCACCACATGGAATAATTCTCATTTGTCTGCTGAAAATGTTGATAAAATACACTGTAATTAAACTGGGATTTATGAATCACGACTAACTATCCTGCCGTTTATGAATCAGAGGAATGTAGCACAAACACAAGCTTAATGGTAGTTGAACATAGTATGAGCTCTCAAACGAAGACCTACTAATCCGCTAGGCAACATGAATTTCTCAAATCAGGTTCCAATGCCTGAAATGCCTAACTGCCACTGAAGAGTCCCTAACTGCCATTGAAAAATCTATAACTGCCATTGAAAAATGTAAGTTTCAGAGCCCGGAGCTTGTCCCTTTTCCCTTTCTATTTTGGGTCAATACGCTCATTAAAGTATAATCACCATCTCAACTAATATTACTTAAATCTGCCATTAATATAGCACACAAAAGCAACATAGATTGTCTGTTTAAACAACCTAGAACCTAAAATCTCAAGCACGAAGAGTCCTCCAAAAATATCACAAATACAGGAACAAATCCACGTCTATATACCGCTGAATTGTCCAATGAAGCAATAATAATTTCTTCCTCTGTTTGGCTGCTACAAAAATTTGGTTTTTGTATTCTCATCAGGAAAATTCAAACTCCAAGAAAAATACTCACTTTCTTTTATAACTCAAAAAGCTGATCCTCAGCTCGAGGAAAACCATGATTTCGCTAGCAAAGTGTTGATTAACAACACCAACCCACTTAATTCATTGGTTGCCAAGAAAAAGGAAAAACTTAATTTATTGAGAGAGAGAGAGAGAGAGAGAGAGGGCGAAATACCAGATTGTGAGCCTAACCCATTTCCATAAACAATTTTCCGACACCGAAAATGAATGAGCTTCCGGATTTTGTCTTATTTCCTCTTCGTCTCTAAGTCGCAGTCTTGAGTGCCGGCGTAGGGGAAAAACCCAGGATCTGACCTGAGTGGCGGTGGCGAGTGCGTATGCGGAGACAATGGGAAGGGAATGCAGGGGAAAAATGGAGCCGAGCTTCTCAGGGTTTGCGTCGGTCGTCTTCTTCTCAACGTGTTTTTCAATTTTATTTTTTTAAGAAAACAAGTTCTGCCATGACACATAAACAAAAAAAATGGCCCGACTAAAGAGAACTATTAGGAACCCAAATGTCTGCTGCCGTGCTAGGTGACATGCCTGCCCGAGTCGATAAATTAGCTGATGGATCACACGGGCTTTTCCATGGGCCCATCAAAGAAAGCCCACGTATGGATTAGAAATCAGTGAAAGCTACGATCTATTTGGCGCGAAAATGTATAAAAATAAAGAATAATTTTATTTATCATCCTCACACACTACACATTATTTTTTTTTTAATTTTTCCTATAACAAGTATGAAGTGTATGGATGATAAGTAGAACAACTCAATTAGTGTAACAAGAATAAAATAAAATAATAAATAATTATTTTAAAATATGTAAAGTGTATGATTTGCGATGATGAGTAGCATCTTTTTTTTAATATAAAATAAATAATGCAGTCAATCACATCATCAAAATATGCAAAAAATACTTAAAAGTGACTGCATGTAACAGAATTAAAAAATAAATAGACGCCACAAAGAAGGGTATTGTTGACAAGAAATTTCCATGTGCGTGTCTCGAGAGTTTTCCAAATTGTCTATTTATTTAAAAGATATTTTTTAAAAATAAATTTATAAATTGATATAATTTCATATGATATGTTAAATATATTTTATAATTAATATAAAATGTATCACATAAGTTTCCGAGTGTGGTCTCAAACTTTACATATAAAGAATGTCTCACACTCAAACATTCTATCTTGCTAGTGTGAGTGGTATCATGTGCTACTTAATTTAATCCCAAACACTGCTTTTTATCGTACCAAGTCAACTCATTAGATGTTCTTTTTTTTTAGCAGAAGCTGATCAATAGTTGTAGCTGTTTCTTTTTTCTCTGAGAAAAAAGTACAAGGATGTGCACAAATGCACTATTCATATACAAAAAATGATTTCCCTATTACTTTATTCGTGCTGTACTATAGATGCAATTGGTATTTATGGTTGACTTTGATCCCTTCCTGGTGTTTATTATAAGAAAAATACTACTTTGTCCACTTTATTTGACACCTCCATTTGACCACTTGGTCAAAAATTTCTTTTTTTTTTTTTTTTTTTTACTTAGTGATTAAAGAAGTGATTTTAAATGTATTGTTGTATTTTTTTNTGAGCGGTAAGCTCAGCTGTAAGGGTGGGGCGGCAGAGTAGCCCCACCCTTATTATAATGTCTAGTACTTTCATCTGTGGCGATTATAATTAAGGTGGATGGTGACAATGAGTTATTCTTTGAGAAAAGCTACGCAATTTCCTATTTTTATCGCACACTGTACAAATTTCTGACAGCTTTCTTTTTTATTATATTTCATATTGAAGTACTTCAAAGTTCAAGATATACGGATACAGTTTTGACTTGAATTTCTCTCCCATTCATTTCTACATCTGAATGCCTTCAAAACTTTCGTACGCCCGGATACTCTTTCTTTACCTTCTCCATTCAATCTCAAACCCTTACCTAAGTACCTTCCTCCCTCTAATGGCTACAAATTCTACTCTAGAACCATCAGAAACACTGAATCAGGTATATCCTTGAAGACAAACCCCCTCCGTATTCTTTCTTATATTTTTCTTTCCTCGTTGCATGTTTTGGCATTTCAATGCTTACTTGCTTTGTTTTTACAAACATGCGTCTTGAAGGTTTCTCTCCACTGTGAAGGTTGTAAGAGGAAAGTCAAGAAAGTTCTGCAGAGCATTGATGGGATATATTGAACAGAAATATGAAAACCCTTTTAGCATTTCGCTGTCGAGAAAATGAAGTAATAGAAAAATATATCACTTGAAACGTTTAAATCCAACACCTTTTCTGTTTTTGAGTAGCCTGTGGAAACGAAAACATATAAAACATAACTGAGCTATACAGAACTATCCGACTTAATGCAGGCAAGTTTTTCTCTTTTGTGAAGCCCAAAACAAAAAACATTACGGCCTTTAAGTTTCATTGTTCTTTCGTTCGATTTTCTAGTCATCCAAACAGTGTTACAAACATATAATCTGGGAGATACATCTCTTTACACTCGTTTACGGAATTCTCTTTTGTTGCAAAGAAAAAGAAAGGGCAAGAAGGTAAATCCCAACCCTTCACGTCAGCAATCATGCCATTATTGCAATAGGAATAGGATAAAACAAAAATTGTCAGGAATTCGTGTGGTGTGTGATAAGATTGGGAGGCTGTGTAGCTTTTCTCTTATTCTTTCCCATCAAATGGTGGTAAATCTAATTTGGAAGATCCCATATTCAAAAAGATAAATCATTAGGGCTGGTTTGGTTCATTGACTGCACTCATGAGCTCAAATGAGTTCAGTTTAGATTTAGGCCACTTCTAATATCCAAATATCAAACTCTTAAATCACTAAACTCACATCAACTTAAAAATATTTATACGTGAGATCACAATCTTTTTCAACTTAACACCTCTTTACATATGTGACTCAACCATTTTTAATTTTCTATAAATACATCTAAACTCATCTTAATATTTAAATACATCTAAACTCATGTTAAATGATCTCCACAGAACTTACTTCACTCTCTCAACTCAATACTATTCATAGAAAACTCAATTCAATTTATCATCTAAACACAATCAAAATCATCAAAATCAGAAGATTGAACTAGCGAGTAGGTAAAGAGTAATATCTATATATATATATATTTATGACATCTATGTTCTTCCTTTCAATTTTTATTTTGGATATATCTGGTGCTGCTATCATTTGTTGTATATTGTAAAATATATTGTAAATATTGCTTATTTTAAAAATTTAAATTGATAGGAAGATATTGATCTTATTATTTATTTTAAATCTTAACATATCTACGAAAGGACTTCAATTAATGTCAAGAAATTAATAACATCCTAAGAAGAAGCTGTCATATGTCATATAAATATGATCTCCATCGCAAGAACCATACAAAAACACTGAAGCTAGAGGCCTGCAGCCTAACTATTTCAAAGAGTACTCGTGTCAGGGGAAATTTGTGATCCTTATGCACTTCAATTTTGATCTTTTGCATATAGTGGAAGCCGACATGCATGGAGAAACCATTGCTATGAACTTTGGAACCTGGTCCCCGGGCATCAACACTGACACACTTCGATTTTCACTTTGCTCTGGCATCTGCTTACAACGTTAACGAACTAAAAGAAATCAAGCAAAATTCTAAACCCAAATAAATCTGGTCGATCAATATCTCATAAAACGAAAATTACTGTGCATAAAACAGATCGATCTTATATGTAATGGCATGCATGCAAACTTGGGTAATATGGAAAAATTAAGAAGTATTATACCTTAAATGGAGGTACGGGGTTTCGGTGTGAGTACTCAAGGATATCGGTTTCAATGTCAGAGGTGACATCTTGAGAAGATAGGAGGAAGGATCTGAGCTTGTTCCAGTACTGGATGCAAGCCGCGTAGAAGGCAATCATGCAGAATAACATGATCAAAAGAAGACCAAAACCTAGAGGAAACCCCATGGATGGCCGATCGAGTTGAGTCTTCCTTAGTGAGTTAGATAGCTCTTGCTCTCTGAAACCAACTTGATGAATCTTTAAAAGTGGAGAAAATGGCAAATGGGGGTTGGTGTGCATGGTACCTGACCTGGTTGGTGATGATGATGAGTGGGGGATGCATTATATAATATATTGAGATTGGAGTACTGAGTGGTTTGGCTGGGTACAAATGGACGTACATTTTTGCTTGGGATGGAAAGCGGTTGGTTCTATCTATTTTCACATTACAAATACTTTAACCACAAAGAGATCCTACAAAAATAAGTTTATAAATTATTGTAGTTTGATGTATTACGTTAAATTATAAATCTACAGTTTTTATTATAAAATAGATTTAACATATTGTATGAAGCCATATTAATTTATATGTTTAATAGTTTTGTGGGATCTCTTTGTGGCTATAGGACTACTCTTTGCATGTATACATAAATATCTCCATTGATTATCTAGTAGTACTACATTTGTTAAAAGAGAGTTGCTATGCATCAACAACTGTTTCCACCCCACATTGCACACGAGTTTTTGTTTTAAATGTCAGACCCTCATCATCGAATCCAACCCATCTCTCTCATCTACATCTTTCTCCTCAATTTCTATTCAACCTCTCTCTCCTAAAGCTTTCTTTCTCATCAAACCCTCTCTCTCTCTCTCTCTCCTCAAGCTCTCTCTCTCTCTCTCTCATCAAGTTGTCCGGTTGATTCAACGAAGAGAAAAAAACTCAAATTGTAGAATTGGTTGACACGTAGGGCGTGGAGTGTGGGATTTAGCACAATAGCTGATGATAATATTTTCTCTTGTTAAAAATGGAGATCATAGTGATCAAATAAGCAAATTATTTCAAGAGATTGAGAGAACAGAAAGAAAACAACACAAGTCATGTGATAAAATGAAACAACTTGAAAGAAAGCCCAATTAGGGAAAGTTTGGTTGAGACATAGAACTAGTACCCAAAAGCTAGTAAACCCTAATTTTTTGGTTCAATAATTATTCAATCCTTTATCATGAAACTTTAGGCCTAGTTTGGGTCACTACAAGATTTAGGGTCTTTTGCCATGAAATTTTTTCCCAAGTAAGACGCTCGTGACAAATACTCACTTAATGACATAAAAACTACTTGTGGGAAAAGAAATGACCTTTTACCATGCCTTATTGTCGACAACTGCAATTTCGTGGGATAAGAACTTTTTTTCACCGTAAAAATGGTCTTGCGGCGACTTTTTCCCTTCGCAAATAGTATTGCCAAAAATATCAATTTGGTTGTGGGAAAATAGTATTTCCGACGAGAAAATGGTCTTTTGCGGCAATATAAACTTGCCGAAAAAAACTCAATTTGCCCATTGCCCACAAGTTCTTTTTCCAACATAAAAGCTCATGGAAAATACTTATATGATGTTATAAACAGAATCCATGGAGAAAAAAACATCATTTTACCACGAAATCATATTCGACGATTGAGAATTCATGAGGAAGTCCCTTTTTGCGATGACATTGAGTCGCTGCAAAATTGTGCTGTATGAGTGTTTGATTTGCAATCTTGGAAAATAAACTACCTTTTGCGGCGAGTTAATGTCGCAGCAAATAAGTATATTTTTACACTTCCCTGGACCACAATTATTTTTATTCTCCACTGTTGGATCACTTAGATCCCTAATCCCCTCCCTTGTTTCCTCTATTCTTTCTCCCCCTCCCTCCAAACGCCGTATCCCCCCTCCCCCCAAAATCGAAAACATCCTCCCTCCCTCCCTATCTCTCTCTCTCTCTCTCAAACCTCCACCACAGACATAGTGCCACCACCACGCGACGCTACTAATCCCTCTCGATTTAACTCTCCCTCTCTCAGATCTCTCTCCCTTCCATTCTCTTCTCTGTCTCTCTATCTAGACTAGGGCTCTGCCGCCACCACCTTCACAACATGACACCATGGTCGTCCATAGCTCCTCCATGTCCCTCTCTCACTTTTCCTTACGCCGATCAACCGACACTCACCCCCAACGCCTCCCTCAAGTTGGTAGCGCCGTCCTTCCCTCGCTGGGAACCTTCCACCATGAGACCCAACCGAGGCCCCCAACGCCAACAACCCAACTCCTCAGAAGGTAGCTTCAAGGAAGTCTCGTCCATCCTCTCTGATTTTCACCCAGGTACAGTACTCACTCTCAATGTTTGATTTCTACATTCCATTACCAATTATTTGCGTATATTCCAACTTCACAGCCACTTTCAATTGGAATTGTATTGCTATCTTAGTTTGTGTATATGTTCTTGGCAGACTGCACGTGATTATAATGGTAAAGTAAGTTGTCTTACAGCTAAGTGAAAGTCTTGAAGATCGGCAAAAGGTGTTAGTTTTGGTTGTGGTGTGGATAAAAAAGTCATCCTGCTCTGTTAGGTAATTGTTTAAAATACCTCTCTATACTTCCAATATGTATGACTGCTTTGCCAATTTTTGTCCTTGTAAAATATTGGGTTTCAATGCCATATGGATTGTAGCTCTAGTATGAATGTAGACCTCTTAAAAGAGACCTTTGACTGAGAATGATGTTGCTGACTCACACCCAATGTGCAGTTTGAGTTGGTCAAGCAACCATAGCTGGTACCACTTTAAATGGATAGCACCAAGGTTAAGGGAAATTGTGGGATGCTAGACTCTGGGTCCTTGTTAAATATAGATGAAGAATTAGGCATGTAAAAGTGGCTCAAAATAGTTTAGGAAGTGCATGTTTATCTGATCCATGTGTTTTATGAAAATATTAGTTGATTAAACTAAAAAATTGTGACAAGTGTGCTTTTAGCACTGAGTTGGACATCCAAGTCCAACCAATGTTGGTTATTCTTGTCTGAGATCATATGATATGTTGTTGTCTTTATGGTCATGTGCCTAAATATATTTATCTCAACATGTGTCCTCTAGTAGTTCAATGATCAAAGGGTTGCAGTTTGGTAGATGCCTTAAGTATTGACAATGAGCATATAGGGAGATAATTGTATGTGGTCCTCTACCAAATTGAATAGCATATATTTTGTGTTGGGAATATATAACTTGATATCACCATGGAAGTAGCTACAATAGTTTGGTGCTGGGATAGTGCAGGTAATGGTGTTTGTGATAATGTGAGTTATCTTCTCCTGTGGCTGTAAATGACCAGTACTATAACTTGGAGATTTATGTCATGAAATATGTGGACCGGATATTTTAAGCAATATTAACAGTATTGGAAGCCTATTACTGCTGAGGCANAAGATATTTATACTTGGGCTTATGTTTTAGATTTCCTTTTGGTATTAGAAAGTAGCAGGTCTTTCCTTTGTATACGTCCTGTGTACTTTGGCTTATGCCTATTCTTGTGTATATTTCAACCATTACAGAAGTATATTTGGAGAAGGGTAAGTTATGAACATTTTACAACTCTGAAGTTGAACATTTTACAACTCTGAACCAGTACATTTTATAGTAGGCTGTTATAGATTGTTTGTTTTGGAGGGAGGGTGAGAGTTTAGGACTGAGTTGTATTTTAAACCTTTCATTGATTTTTTTTTTTTTTTATAAGTTAAACCTTTCGTTAATAGATGTAAAGTGCTAGTGTTAATTTTATTTATCATATACAAGTTAAATGTTGTGTTTGTTTGGCTGCATTTAGATAGGCAAGAAATCCTTGCTATCATATTATGTTCTTCTGTTGTAACAAATTATGTACTCCATCTTTAGAATAAATAATGTAAATAATATTGTCCATTATTGAACAAGTTTTGGTAGAAAAAATAGTTCTTTTTTTTAAATTGTTATTAATGTCAATTTGAATCTCCAAGGTTTATATATAATTTTTTAGCTTATGTTAGTCAATTTTTTGTGATAATTTTTGGCTCATTCTCATCTTTTTTCACTTCTACATTTTTTTTTTCTGAATTCTTTTAGCTTTTGCCGCGAAAACAAATCGCGGCAAAAGCATTTTTTTGCAGGAAGAAGTTTTTTCCACCGAATGTTCTAGTGGCAAATACTTTTTTTTTTTTCCCGGAAGAAGCTTTTTTCACCAAATGTTCTAGTAAGTAATACTAATACTCACCAATACCTCTCGTGGTAATTGCTCCCATTTCCACGAGCATAAACAAAATGGACGTGCTTTTGCGACGAACTTCATTGGCTCTTGCTGCAAAAAGTGTCGTGGGAAAATATACATATTAGCCATGATTTAAAATTTTCGTGAGTTATAATACTTTTTCCGGTGAATTTTATCCCACGAGCTTCCCACGACAAAATTTTGTGAGAATATGTTTTTTCCCACAAAAGTCTGTTTTTTGCCACAAAACTTGTTCTTGGGAAAAACCTATGTTTCTTGTACCGATACTGAGAATACCTTCAGTACCCAAACTAATATCTCACTACTCTTTATTATTTTAGGCCTAGTAGTGAGGTATTCTCAAAATACCCAAACTTTAGATTTAGTACTGAGCTATTCTCAGAATACCTTACTATTATTTATTATTTTATTATTACTTTTAACCCACTATTCATTACTATTTAATATTCTATCATTATTTTTCACTACAATGTACAGAATACTTGAAAATATCTTACTATCTAAACGTAACCTTAGAGCACTAATCGAATTGAATATGCAAAAACCCAAGCCAAAATATTGTTTGTCATATATCCACATTGCTGGACATTGCAACATGCAACATGCACCATCCTGATCTTGTCCCAACTTTACTGTTTCATTTCGATCATGCATGTTCATTTCCCGGTCCCCACCACCGGGAACCAGCGAAACATGTACAATGTCTTCCACCTTATGGTGTTGGATCGTGATCATAACAGCACTCGTAGAGATGCCTAATCAATTCAAGTTAACTTAATAATTTGGCAGCTTTCGGGAGGTTTTTCTTCCTTATCATCTGCAATCATACGTGGTGTTAAGATAACTACAAGAAAAATGAATATTATTGACGGAATATTTAAGACAAAAATAGTTTTATTTTGATAGAAAATAATCAATTTTACAGAAAATAATTAACCATAAATAAACAATCCTTTTCTTATCTGGGTACTTATAAATTAAGGAAAATGATTTACTCATAACATATTTTACAACATATTCTATAACAATGTGTTAAAGTGAATGATATTTTGGTAAAATGATGTATAAAAGTAACAATATTTTATCAAAATATCCTTATTTTAACACATTATTGTAGAATATATTATAAAATATGTTGTTGGTGTATCATTAGTCATAAATTAAAGGCATTGTTTTCTTTTCGGGGATCGGAACTGTTTCCCAAGTACTCATGATCAGACATTGAGATCAAGAACACTGTACTGCTCAGATCAGCCAAAAACGTCATGGCAAGATCTTCGTTTTACCCCAGGCATGCATGCCTACTTGTGTACATGACTATCATGATCTTTAAAACCGTAATTTCCAATTAGCTTACGTACACAAATTAACTTTAATTTAACCGCATCGATCGTTGTTAAAAGTACTTAACTTTAATTGGTCAAAGCTAATCGTACGTTGTTATATATACATCCACCACTTTTTGTACGTGTAAGTAACGACTTATAAAAGACCGCATCCGATCGAATTAAGATGAAAACTTATTATTATTATTTTTTAAATCAAACTTGTATTATCATGATCATTCTTCAATCAAATTACATGCTTAATTTATCCTCTACAATTAAATGATTTATCTCATCTGGACCCTCCAGCTCAACCCATCATATGTAGCTCTTCATCCATCTGCAGTGCCAACCTTCGCAAGTTGATGAGCCACCATATTTCCTTCTCTTACGGATAAACTCAATTGATCATTGCTCTTTTGTTTGATGTCTTCTATGACCTGCCCCTTCCATGATTCATCTTCCTCTTTAGATTTTACAGCCTTAATGACTTCCTTTGCATCACCCTCAAATATCACATCCAAGAATTCCAGTTCAACACACATCTCCATTGCTCTCTACAGAATATTGCATTCAGCTATGAAAGGGGAATTTACATATCTTTTTGCAGAACACAATGCAGCTAAGATATCACCCTTCTTGTCTCTTGCTACAATCCCCATCCCCATTTTTTGTTCTTTCAGATCTAGGGCCCCATCAAAATTAACTTTATATCTATTCCCATCTGATCTTTCCCATACCACCCTTCTTCCAGTCGCATCTCCATGTTGCTTTCTTTCCACCCTAATACCTATATCTACTTATTGTATAATAGTCTTCAAGTCCCGTAACAGCTAACTGTACAACCATACTAGGGCCAGTGAATTTATTTTCAAAGACATACTTATTTCTTCTAGTCCATATATTCTTCATTATAACCATCACTATTTCCAATTCTTCTTTTTGTAACTTTTTACACATCTATTGACAGCTGTTCAAAATCCCTACCATACGATTGCCATTTGTTTACAGGGCTGCTTTTTTCTCCCCACGCATCAGATACTGCTGGGCAACTCCTCAATGCATGTATAACAATTTCAACTTCCATTTGGCATATGGGGCATTTAGGATCTCTAGTGATATTCCTGTTCCACAGATTTTCTTTTGAAGGCAGGATGTTATTAATAGCCTTCCACAAAATTTGCCTAGCTGCTCCAGGTATTTCGAGGGACCACAATTTCTTCCACTTTTCAGCTTCCACCGCCTCTATAGATGGACCATCTTCACATGCCTTTTTTCTTTGTTGCATGGTAAACACTTTTCATGACATAAAAATTCCCATTCTTTGATGGCCCCCAAATTAGCTTGTCTGCTGCCCCTATGCGACTCATGGGAATGGAGCATATCACCTTAGCCTCCAGCTTCTTAGTAAAGATTTATGTCACTAGCTCTTCCTTCCATGTCCTCCTTTGTCCATCAATGAGCTCACTGACTTTAGAATCATCATTAAGGATTCAAATGGAGGATTGGACACAATGAGTGGTAGGTGTTGGTAATCACTTATGACCCCAAATATTTATAGACTTACCATTCCGTACTCTCCACAAGACACCGTCCCTCACCACATCCAAAGCTGACTAGATGATTCTCCATATTAAAGAAGGGTGTTTGCCCAATGTGACCTCTAGGATTTGTGACTTTTTAAAGTACTTTTCCTTAAAAATTGTGGCAGCTAATGACTATGGTTCTTTTAACATTCTCCATCCTTGTTTTGCCAACATGGGCATGTTAAACATTTTTAGATCTCTAAAACTCATTCCACCCTTAGCGTTTGCCCTTCCCATGCTCTCCCACCTCTTCCAACGAACTCCCTTATTTTTCTGACTTTGACTCTACCAGAACCTTGCAAACATTGCCTTAATCTCTCTGCTAAGCTTCTTTGGTAGTTGAAATATACTCATTGAGTATGTGGGAATTGCCTGCAATACTGCCTTTATTAGCACTTCCCTCCAACCTTTGATAGTAACTTATTCTTCCAATTTTGCATCTTCATCCATATCCTTTCCTTAATACTTCGAAAAACATTATATTTTGATTTTCCAACTCCAACAGGAAGGCCCAAGTATTTCTTATAACTGTCACAAACTATTGCCTAAGCATAGATCCCAATGATTGAATAGATGTTTTTCCATTCTTCCTTCTTAGCTCTACAAAACATACACAATCATCAGCAAATAAAAAATGGTTTATCCTGGTACCTCCTCTACAAGCCACATTCCCCCTTATATCACCCTTCATTTCAGTTTTTAATAGCAACTAGCTTAGTCCCTCAATATAGTTAATGAAAAGATAAGTGATAAGGGGTCCCTTTGCCGTATTCTCCTTGAAGGAAATTTTTTTTTTCCAGGCTTGCCATTAACCAACACGGAATAGATTACTGAAAATACACACTTCATTATCAATTTGCTTATCTTCTCCCCAAATCCAAGCTGTTTTAGGATAGCGTCTAAAAAAGGCCATTCTACTATGTCATAGGGCCTTTGACATGTCCAACTTAACAGCCATACTCCCAACTCTTCCCTTCTGTTTTGTCTTCATGGAGTGTAACACCCCCTTCCTGTAGGCTAGGTGTGTCACGTATTTTTCCTGAAAATAAATCCGGCAAGAGATTCTCTAATTTTATAATTAAAACAAAAATACTGAAATTTATTATGAAATAAAAGGTCTCATAAAATTGTGTTCCAAAAATATTAAATGAATAAACTGAATAACTTCATGTCATAAAAGACATGTTTTATTTTAGAAAGTCTGAACTAAAATAAAATAAAATGCTCCTTTTACTCCTGGCCTGCCTGCTGCAGCAAGGGGAACTGCTGATAGTATTCTAATATACTATGGTGGACCACGACTGAGTTCGTGGCTTGCACACCACCCTGAACTGAACTGCATTGGTACCATGCATCTGAATGGCCATCTTATTAACTGATCTGAACTTAT
>QEOT01005759.1:92642-147785 GCA_003123785.1 Pterocarya stenoptera
TTTTTATAAGTACACAGCTTATTTTTAATATATCATGACAAAGCCTTCCAAAGACAATTGGGTGGAGCAACTTCACCTTTTTTTGCTCTAAAAAAGGGACAAGTCTGGATATGTTGACTTAGACTATGCAGGTAATCTTGACAAACGCCGATCGACAACTGGATATGTGTTCACTATGGTTGGAGGACCAGTTAGTTTGCGATCTATTTTGCAGTCTACAATTGCACTATCATCCACAGAGATTGAATACATGATTGTGATAGAAGCCGTGAAAGAAGCCATTCGGTTATAGGGATTAGTAACAGATTTGGGCTTCAAATAGCAAAAGGTTACCGTTTACTGTGACAGTCAGAGTGCAACTCATCTAGCCAAGAATCAAGTGTATCACTATGAAACAAAACATATAGATGTCCGTTTTCACTTCATACGTGAGATTTTAGAAGAAATGAACATTCTACTTCATAAGATTAGCACTGAAAACAATCTCGCAGATATGTTAACAAAAGTTGCCACAGGGATCAAAATCCAACATTGTTTGGACTTGATCAATACCTCACACTGCAGAGCACCTTCGGGTGCATTGGCACCTTAAGGTGCACTTAATAGCGAAAATCTCTCATGGCAGATATAACGAGTACATTGATAAGGGGTTGAAATCATTTAAAGGAAGCAATAGTTTGTAGCATCCTAATATGGCACACATGGGTGGAGGGGATGATTGTTGAAATTCACCCAAGTGTGAATCCGACCATGCAGCCTCCCACCCACCAAGAGAAGTTGTTGGTCCAAGATAGTTGTTGTAGTCCCTTTAATATCAAGATTAGCTGCTGCAACCCCTCTCTTTATCAAAGACTGTGGTTGTTTGTCTCCTGTGGCTTCTCCTATAAAAGGAGATCATTTGTAACAAAATCAGAGTGGGGAAATACAAAGAAGGGGTTTATTTGAGAGATAAAGAGGTTGTTTTGTTGAGTGTTTGTACAAACACATTAAAATCAATTGTTTCCGCTCCAGTGGACGTAGGTAAATTGTCAAACCACTTAAATATTGTCTCTATCTTGTGTATGAGTGCGTTTTTGGGTGGTTTTGGCAAAACAAATTGGTATCAGAGCTTTGGTTTACGCTACCCAGAAAATTCAAGTTGATCAAAATCAACTTTTGACCACACCAGGAGGTTCCTCTCGACAAGACAAACACGTTGCCACAAACGGCATCAAAAATCGACGCTGGAGGAGTCCACATGCACCCCGAGAAAGTTGAAGCGTGCGATCCACACACCAACGGTCGTCCAGAGGTTGAAGATGTGTGCAGAACACTCTCCCATGCGCTCCAGAGGTTGAAGACACGTGAGACACACTCGCCCATGCGCCCCCACTGCTGCTCCTATTTGATCTAGACCACTCAAAATTTCAGATCTGTTTTGGGCTTGATCTGAGCTATCCAAAGTCCAATTTCGACGATCAAATAGTGCTTTCCAACTATTTGGATCATTCCGGACTCATCAGTACAGTTGAAATTCGTCTCTAAAATGCACTTATATTCTAGATGAAATCTGTAAAAAAAAGTGCAGGAGAAATGATCTCTGGAAATGCTAGTAACTCTGGGCGTAGATCCATAGTGTCAAATGCCAAATTTGAAGTTAAGAAGTTTGATTGAACTAATAACTTTGGCATGTGACAATGCGAAGTCATGGATGTTTTGATCCAACAAGAGTTGGATATTATATTGGAGGAGAAATCGGAGGACATGACGAATAAGGATTGGGACAAGCTTAATCGACAAACTTGTAGAACAATCCATTCGTGCCTTGTCAAAGATCAGAAGTATTTTATCATGAGAGAGACAAAAGCAAGTGAATTTTGATGAAAATTAGAAGAAAAATACTTGACAAAGAACATTGAAAGTCGCTTGTACTTGATGAAGAAGCTCTTCAGATTCCAATTTCGAGAACATATTTTTATGTCTAAGCATCTCAATAGTTACAATACTTGCTGACCTACAAAAACTTGGATGCAGAAATCCAAGACGAAGATAAGGCTTTACTTTTGTTAAATTTCTTGTCTGATACGTATGAACATTTAATTACAAAACACTCAACAAAATAACATTTCTATCTCTCAAATAAACCTCTTCTCTGTATTTCCCCACTCTGATTTCGTTACAAATGATCTGCTTTTATAGGAGAAGTCACAGGAGACAAACAACCACAATCTTTGATAAAGGGAGGGCCTGCAGTAGCTAATCTTGACATTAAGAGCTGTAGTAGCTATCTTCGACCAGCAGCTTTTCTTGGTACATGGGAGGCTGCATGGTCGGATTCACACTTGGGTGGATTTCAACAACACCCCCTCCGCCCATGTGTGCCATATTAGGATGCTACAAACTGTTGCTTCCTTAAATGATTTCATTCATTCATCGAAATACTTGTTATATCTGCCATTAGAGATTTCCACTATCAAATGCGCTCTAAGGCGCCAATGCACCCGAAGGTGCTCAACAGTGTGAGATATTGATCAAGTCCAAACAGTGTTGAAATTTGATCCCTATGACGACTTTTGTCAATATATCTATTGGATTGTATTCAGTGCCAATCTTATAATGTAGAATGTCTCATTCTTCTAATATCTCACATATGAAATGAAAATGGACATCTATATATTTTTTTCAAGAGTGATATATTTGATTTTTGGCCAAATGAATTGCATTCTGACTGTCACAGTAAACGGTAACCTCTTGCTATTTAAAGCCCAAATCTGTTACCAATCCCTGTAACCAAATGGCTTCGTTCACAACTTCTATCACAGCCATGTATTCAGTCTCTGTGGATGATTGTGCAATTGCAGACTGCAAAATAGATCACCAACTAACTGGTCCTCCAGCCATAGTAAACACATATCCAGTTGTCAATCGGCGTTTGTCAAGATCACCTGCATACAACATATCCAGTTACTAGACTATCTTCAATTTTCTCAAACTTCAAACCAAGATCTATGGTTCCTAGAATGTACCACATAATCCATTTACCTACATGTCAATGTGTCTTTCCAGGATTATACATATATCGGCTGACTATGCTGACAGCCTGGGAGATATCAGGTCATGTACACACCATGGCATACATTAAGATTCCCACAACACTTGCATATGAGACATTTTTCATATAGTCTCATTCTTCATCACTTTTAAGAAACTACAATGCACTGAGCTTGAAATATGGGGCCATTGGAGTACTTACTGGCTTCGTCTTCGAGTCCATGTTGAAGCGTTGAAGTACTCTCTTCAAACATTGTTTCTGAGTGAGGTGAATTGTGTCTTTCACCCTATCTCTATTAATCTTCATCTCCAATATTTTTCGTGCTTTCTCCTAGATCTTTCATTTCAAACTCGACTCAGCTGAGCTTTCAATCGATCTATCTCCACTTTGCTTTTACATGCAATCAACATGTCATCTGCATATAAAAGCAAATATATGAAAGATCCATCTAAAAGTTGTTTGAAACACACACAGTGATTGTATTGGCAACGAGTGTATTTCAAGTCAATCATGAAGCGGTCGAAATGTTTGTACCATTGCCGATGTAACTGCTTCAAACCATAGAGAGATTTCTTTAAATTGCAAACCAATTTTTCTTTACCAGCTTCTTTAAAACCTTCCGGCTAAGACATATAAATCTCCTCCTCCAAATCACCATGTAAGAAAATTGTCTTCACGTCAAGCTAGGCTAACTCAAGGTCATATTGTGCAACCAAAGCTAGCACTATCCAAATGGATGAACGTTTCACAGCAGGAAAGAATACCTCACTATAGTCAATTCCCTCTGTCTGAGCGTAGCCCTTGACTACCAATCTAGCTTTGAATCGCATCCCACTTTTAACAGCTTGATCATCTTTCTAATTGAAAACCCACTCTATGCACTTTTCCATTCAGTCTGTATGGCTTTTTTGTAAGTGGTTGAGATCTGATCTCCTTCAACTGGAAGAGCATACGTCACATAGTCTGCATAACGTGCCGGTAAACGTCTCTTCTCGGCTTATTTGTTGCAATTGATTCAGGTTGGCTTGGAGATACTGTGACTGGACTATCAACCTCAAGTTGTCCCTACTTTCCATTAGCGACTCTTGAATCTTTTGGAATAGTAACACCTTCTGCTAATCACAAGATGTTTCGCTATCATGGCTACCTTCATGGGAGTCTTTATGCTCATGTGAATTGAACATCTTAGACTCGTTAAATATAACATCTCTACTGATTATTACCTTCTTGGCCTCTATGCACTAGAGCCTATACCCTTTTACACCAATACTAAAGCTTAAGAATTTCGCTTTCTTGGCTTTATGATCAAACTTACTTTCTTGAGCATGATAGTAAGCTGGGCATCCAAATATATGTAAGGAGTCATAATCAGTAGCATTACCTTTCCACATTTCAATGAGTATCTTTCCGCCATTGGCAACTGCAAGTAATCAGTTGATGACATGGTAGGCATACGTCACAGTTTCAACCCAAAATTATTTACTGAATCCAACATTCAGTAACGCACTGTACTTTCTCCAGCAAAGGTTCCTCATACAGTGAAGTGTCTTACAATTCCCTCTTTCCGGCATACTTCCATGAAGGGGTCCTTAGTGTACTCACCTCCATTATCTGATCTCAGCCGCTTGATTTTCCTGCCGATTTGAGTCTCGATCATTTTCTTCCAATCAAGGAAGATTTTCTACACTTCATCTTTATGCTTCATCGTGTACACCCACACACGACGAGAATAATCATCAACAAATGTTACAAACCAGCACTTACCTCCCAAAGATACATTTTTGGTAGGTCCCCAAACATCAGAGTGCACATAGTCAAGTATCCCCTGTGTATGATAGACTGCGGTTCCGAACTTGATTAGCGTCTGCTTCCCCAATACATCGCTTTCACAAAAAGATAATTTACCAGTCTTGGCACCTTTGAGTAAGCCTTATTGTACAAGTGTCTGCAAAGCTTTTTCTCCGGCGTGTTCCATACGCATATGCCAAAGCCTGGTGATGTTAGCATCAGTCTCATCCAACTTCTCACAAACTATGGAAGCTCTTCCACTAACAGTACTTCCTTACAATTACAAATTTCCTTGTCTTAAGCCCTTTATAGCCACCTGAATTCTCATTACCACTTTGAGAATTCCATCTTCTATGGTGATTCTGAATCCCTTTAAATCCAGAGTCCCAAGTGAGATAAGACTTCCGCAAGTCCGGAACGTACCGAACTTTTGTCAATATCCTGACAATTCCATCATGCAGTTTCAGCAGGATGCTACCTATTCCCTGAGTCTTACAGGCATTATTGTTGCCCATAAGTACTGTTCCATCAATCTTTGTAAAGTCAGTAAACCAGTCCTAATTGGAACACATGTGATAGGTACACTCGGAATCCATAATCCATTCATCAGAATGATAAATGAATGATAAACCTGTCAAGGCAATATCTGCATCTTCATCTCTGTTGGAGACATTGGCTGTGGAGTCTTCTGCCGACTGATGAACCACGTGATGTGGCCGTGTTCTCGATTGAGAATCCTTCTTCTTTCCTGGATACCTTAACTGCAATTTCCATCTTGCTGTAAAGGCTTCACTTGATGTATTTAGATGTACCTCCTTATCTTTTCTGCGGTACTCATTATTTATCAAAACACTAGATACATCGCTAAGACTAATCTTTTCTTTCACATACAAAAGTGTGGTAAACAAATGCTCATACGTATCAGGCAAGGAATTTAACAAAAGTAAAGCCTTATCTTCATCTTGGATTTCTACATCCAAGTTTTCCAGGTGAGCAAGTATCTTATTGTAACTATTGAAATGTTCAAACATAGAAACACTTTCTCAAAATTGGAATCTGATGAGCTTCTTCTACAAGTACAAGCAACTCTCAATGCTCTTGTCAAGTATTTTTCTTTCAATTTTCGCTAAAGTTCACTTGCTTTTGTCTCTCTCATGACAAAATACTTTTAATCTTTGGTAAGGCACAAACGGATTGTATCACAAGCTTGTCGATTAAGCTTGTCCCAATCCCTATCCGTCATGTCCTCCGATTCTCCTCCAATGCAATATCCAACTCTTATTGGATCAAAACATTCATGACTTCACATTGCCACATACCAAAGTTATTAGGTCAATCGAACTTCTCATCTTCAAATTTGACATTTGACACCATGGATCTATGCCCAGAGCTATTAGTATTTCCAGATCTCCTTTCTCTTGCACTTTCTACTACAGATTCCATCTGGAATATAAGTGCTTATTAGAGACGAATTTCAAAATTTTAATCATACGGATGAATGCGGAATGATACAAATAATTGGAAAGTACTATTTGATCATTGAAATCGGACTCCAGATAGCTCAGATCAAGCCCAAAAAAGATTTGAAATTTTGAATGGTCCAAATCAATCAGGAGCAGCAGGAGGGGCACGTGAGCGAGTGTGCCTCACGTGTCTTTAACCTCTGGAGCGCGTGGAGACGCGTGGGAGAGTGTTGTTAGACCCCCATATAAAGTTGCCTCTAAAGCCACTGCACATGTCCGGGACATGCCCCTTGATCATGCCACGAGCATGCCTTGGCCCATGTCTTGTCACACACGGGGCACCCAGCATGCCCATGGACAGGCCACATGCATGCCTTGGCCTGTGCCTTGACACGCACGGGGCGCCCAGTGTGCAAGCCATTCTGATTAGACTTCCACGTAAAATCGCACACATATCGCTCAAGCGGAGTGTCGAGCGAGTTTCGAGCGGAGCTCTCACGTTGTTTTCGCTTGAGTGGAGTTGAGCGGAGTGTCGAGCAACCTTGGCTTGAGCCAAGGTCGAGCCACAATCAAGCCAAACCTCAGAAAGGGCACATTTTCAGCATGACAACAAGCCAAAGTTCGACCTCATGCACCACTTTAGCCGAACCATTGGCTCATGCATACCACGACCATGTGGTCCATGCCACTATCTTTATTTGTTTCATTTATTTTAATTATTTTATTCTGTTTATTTCAAAGGGACATATTGGGGGTTTCCAACTTGTTTTGCTTATAAATAGGATTTCTTTTTCTTACTTTAGAATCTTTTGACAAATTCCTTTTGTGGATGGCGCTATTGTTCTTGAGATCATTTTCTTAGTACTTAGGCTCTTTGGGGTGCAATTCGTGAATCCCTAAGGAAAGAATCACACTTTGCAATTCGTGAATAAGTGTGATTCATTTTATCAATCTTATGAGTATTTCCATTCATTTTCTTGTCTTCCCATTATTTTCCACTGATCTTATTATTTATGTGCATTGATCTTGCATTGCTCATCAGTGTTCTTGTGAGTTTCGGCCAACAAGAGATTCTCATAATCCATTTGATCCTCCACCACTAGCATAATTCAACCAACACTTGTTTGCCCTACCTTCCATAAATAAACCACTTCCCATAATACCCTCCTTCCATCCCATCCTTACCCTGGCCGAAACCTTAGTTCAAATAAGGTAACACTTACCTTATTTGCCTCTTGACCTCTTCCAAATCAAATCCCTTGATTTAAGGAATTTTCAATCACATTCAATTCCTTAAATCTCTCTTTCCTAAAACAACTCAAGTTAACCTTTGACTTGCCTAAACAAGCCAAAACTGAATCCCCCTTCTTCCACCAAGATTCCTAACACCTAGGAATCTTTCCTAAAACATCTCACCACTTAAGATTCGGCAACCCTAGTTGCCTTGCAAACCGAAACCCTAGCCTTCACCTCACTCGACCAACCCTTGCTCCCATCCACTCGGCACACACTCAAGGACTTGACCATAGTCGAACCACATTGAGCCAATTTCACCAAAACACTTAGATTACCCTATTCCATCATCATAATCATCATTCCATCACTCAAACCATACCTCCATTAACCTAGGAACCCTCCTTTGCCACGGAAAACAAAGGCCAAGCAAGTTGGCAAAAGTGATACTCAGTTATCAACACTACCAAGGCGAGCTCATGGACTTAATGTTTAGGGACAAGATCGGGATCCCTAACAAGTATTCTGCACGCGTCTTCAACCTCTGGACGACCGTTGATGTGTGGATCGCACGCTTTGACCTTCTCAGAGCGCATGTGGACTCCTTTGGCGTCTGTTTTTGATACCGTTTGCGGCAAGCCGTTCGTCTTATCGAGAGGAACTTCCTAGTGTGATCAAAAGTTCATTTCGATCAATTTGAATTTTCTAGGTAGCGGAAACCAGAGCTCTGATACCAATTTGTTGTGCCAAAACCACCCAAAAGCACACTCATACACAAGATAGAGACAATAATTAAGTGGTTCAGCAATTTGCCTACATCCACAGGAGCGGAGACAATTGATTTCAATGTGTTTGTACAAAATTACAAAACACTCAACAAAACAACCTCTCTATCTCTCAAATAAACTTCTTCTATATATTTCCCAACTCTGATTTCGTTACAAATTATCTCCTTTTATAGGAGAAGCCCCAGGAGACAAACAGCCACAATCTTTGATAAAGGGAGGGTTGCAGCAGCTAATATTGACATTAAAGGGGTTGCAACAGCTATCTTGGACCAACAACTTCTCTTGGTAGGTGGGAGGCTACATGGCCGGATGCACACTGCAGTCTCCTAAAAGTGATGAAGAGAGGGACTATATGAAAAATGTCCAGTATGCAAGTGTTGTGGGAAGCTTAATGTATGTCATGATGTGTACAGGACTTGATATCTCCCAGGCAGTCAACTTAGTTAGTCGATATATGCATAATCCTGAAAAGACACACTGGCATGTGGCTAAATGGATTCTGTGGTACATTCTAGGGACCACAGATCTTGGCTTGAAGTTTGAGAAGAGTGAAAATATTCTAGTAACTAGATATGTTGACTCAGACTATGCAGGTGATCTTGACAAACACTGATCGACAACTGGATATGTGTTCACTATGGCTGGAGGACCAGTTAGTTGACGATTTATTTTGCAATCTACAGTTGCACTATCATCCATAGAGGCTGAATACATGGTTGTGATAGAAGCCGTGAAAGAAGTCATTTGGTACAGGGACTAGTAACAGATTTGGGCTATAAACAGCAAGAGGTTACCGTTTACTGTGACAGTCAGAGTGTAATTCACCTAGCCAAGAATCAAGTGTATCACTTTCGAACAAAACATATAGATGTCTATTTTCACTTCATACATGAGATATTAGAAAAATGCAACATTCTACTTCAGAAGATTGACACTAAAGACAATCCAGCAGATATGTTGACAAAAGTCATCACAGGGATCAAATTCCAACACTGTTTGGACTTGATCAATATCTCACACTGCTAAGCACCTTCAAGTGCATTGGCACCTTAGGGTGCATTTGATAGCAAAAATCTCTCACGGCAGATATAATGAGTATTTCGATAGGGGTGAAATCATTTGAAGGAAGCAATAGTTTATAGCATCCTAATATGGCACGCATGGGTAGAATGAGTGATTGTTGAAATTCACCCAAGTGTGAATCCAACCATGCAACCTCCCATTCACCAAGAGAAGCTGCTGGTCCAAGATAGTTGATGCAGCCCCTTTAGTGTCAAGATTAGCTACTGCAACCCCTCCCTTTATCAAAGATTGTGGTTATTTGTCTCATGTGCCTTCTCCTATAAAAGGAAATCATTTGTAACGAAATCAGAGAGAGGAAATACAAAGAAGAGGTTTATTTGAGAGATAGAGATGTTGTGTTGAGTGTTTTGTAATTTTATACAAACACATTGAAATCAATTGTTTCCGCTCCAGTGGACGTAGGCAAATTGCCAAATCACTTAAATATTGTCTCCATCTTTTGAGGTGGTATACTAGATATGTTGCAGTGAAGGAGCAACTTCACCTACTAACACAAATGCTTGATTTTTAAGCAAAAAGGATTTAATGATTTTATAGAAAAAAATTTACACTTGATCTTATCTATCAACTAGCGGAAGCTCCACCCACCCTAATATATTTTTGAGTCAAAAAAAAAAAAATATCGGAGTCAACTTATAAGTGACTTTCCATAATACCATTCCAATTTTATAGATATTAACTACCATGCAGTAGCACAATTCTATGAACCAGCCAAGAAGGATCAAGTTCTCCAAACTGCGTTACTTATGCAACTGATGAAATGCTAATCCATTGTATCACAGAGACGTCCACATACTGAAGTATGTGTGAGTGGATAAATAGACAGGCAAACAAACGAAGACATATACTTTTACTTATCAAAAAAATAAATAGACAGGCCAACAAACGAAGACAGATATTTATAATTAAAATATGGTATATCATAGTTTGTCTTACCAAATTACCATCAATCACTGCCTTGGCATCTTTCAGCTCTTTAGCATGATGAGAAATTCCTTGACGAAGAATATCACTCAATGTTTGTAAATTTGATGCACTTCCATGACATACAAGCAATCTGGGAAGAGAGAGCTTTACTCATGAGAGATAAATAAGACATATGGGTCCTACTACAAATCAGATCACAAGTTTTCAGGATAATTACTGAGCACCAAATACTACAGAAACTTTACGACTAAACTATGGTGTGAAACTATGATTGCCTGATATTGTAGAACACGAGATGCTTATATGACCAGCTAATGCAGTCAGCATAGCTTACACGCAGAAAGAACTTGGTCCAACTGCATCATTGCCGTCGACCACAACTTATATACAGTGGACTTGATTTAAATGTTTTGAAAGTTCGTAGAGTAGATGATAAAATGTCCAAGATGGGTTATAATCACACCTTGGCTAGATATTGACTTAATTTGGGTCCATTTATCAGTTCATGACTGACTTCAATATTGACATGTTCTTTCCTCCTTATTGTCTTTGCAAAGATGATATTACATCTCATTTTAGAGTACATGACCAGTTCACATCGAGGAAATAATAAAAAGAAACTGTCTGAAAATTAAATTACAGTGAGAGAGAAGATTTTAACTAGACATACCATAATGATACATGAATATACAAAAACCAAATATTGATCGCCAAGCGTTATTAAAGACCATATTGACAATCAAATAAGAAAGATCATTCACTAATAACTAAAATATAGAAGATTGAAGACAATGCAAATGTTACCTCAGGTTAAAATTATAGGTGCACTTGAAAGTCTGTAGGGAAGTTAAGACCCTTCCCATTTTGAAATCACAGGGTTGTAGGCTGCTTGATGTAGTATTTGAAGTCCATGTGCAACTTCGACACGTCCACCTACACAAATCAATCATTTTGTCAGCATGAAAGCCACTTGAGAAATGAATTATATGTGCAATTAGAAAGAGAAACAGATATATTAAGTTAGATATGTTAAATACCTGACTGGACTGTAAGAAATATGTATGAGCAGTCTTTCCTCCCGATCAGTCTGCAGTAGGGGTGTTGCTTCTGCAACTCCCTTTATACTCTGCATGAGCTCTTTAGTTAAGTGTTATTAAGCTAGGAAGCATCAATATGGACACAGGACACAAACACGATAAGATATAGATATGGAGATGAGACAATCTGTGAAAAACTAGAATACCATATGATCAGAACCTAATATTTATTAATTACAATGTTATATACATTATATGTACACACCTATTATAAATCTTCTACTTAAATGACCAGTAGCAAGAATTAAATGAAAGTTCAATAAGTATCTAGAACTAAAAAAAGAACAAAGGCTTCCAAATATTAAGGCAACAGCATGATAATTATCCAGTTTATATGATAACCCGATTTTGATTGTACACCTTTGCAGGCATGCTATGCCACGATCATCAGTATAACAAGGCCACAGCTACACTAATAAAGATGGATCGACAAATCCACATGTTATAACTAAATCTTGATGAATGAGAAGAAGAAAAGAAAAATAAAAGAAATTACCTGAGAAAGCATCATGGTTGAATTTTTAAAAACATCGTTGGTGACCCATATATAGATGCCAACCACCTTCATTCCACCTACTAGCATTCTAGCCACCTAAGAAACGATATAAGAGCTAAAGCAAGGCTCACAAAAATCCTATCGATTAACAAAACGGTAAAAAATAAATTCAAACCTTTAAAGCAACGCTACGTGGTTCAGATTTAAATAAAACTAGACAAATGGTTCAAATGTTGGACCTGACGAGCATGTTCGGCGACCCAATCGTCATCAATGGCCAAAGAGGGAGAATCGGCGGCCTGGGACTTGGGTTTGGATCCCTTTTTCTTCTCGTCCTTGACAGTCTCGAGGAGGTAACACGCGGGCTCTCCGGCGTCGTTCGGTGGGGTTGGGACCAAATCGAATACGAAACCTCGTTCTAAAGGCGAGCTGATCTTGCCTATTACCAGCCCCACCTGATATAAACAAAACCCTAATTCTCAGATTCATCTATTCCAACAATCCGATACATCCATACAAACATTCATATATACAATTACAGAGAGAGTAGAGACAGTGCCTGAACCGGGAAACGAGATTGGCTGAGGCGATCCTCGATCGATTTGAGCTGGGTTTCTTCTCCAACCACAGCTTTCACCATGTTGACAGACTGAATTTCTGTTCGTAGGCTCAATGGGTTTTGACAAAATAGAGAGCTCTGGAGAGAAAAGCCGTTATAACTCTCACTCTACTGAAGACCGAACCGAAACTCTTGGCGGTTGTTTAACAAAAGAAGAAATTCATGGACTTGGAAGCGCCCCAGAATATATTCAGCCAATTTTATTTTATTATTATTTTTTTTAATTCTAGTCATTTCAGAGTTTTAGTCTCAACTCATCATTATACTTTTTTTAAATTTCAATACAAAATATAATAAACAATTCAATTTTTTTAAATTCCAGAACAACTTTAATATTCAAAAATAATATTCTAACAATATTTTATCATCTCAACTCAACTCACTTCAATATCCAAACTCACCCTCAAGTGAACCAAAATTAAGTTAAACTTTTTTTTTAATACTAAAGATATGAAAAATATTTTTTATTCTACATTTTATTCTTTTCAATAATACTTGTTGATACGGCGGTAAGCGCCTTTTGAATTTAGAGATAAATTGAATAAAATATCATTAGAATATTATTTTTAATATTATTATTATTTTAATATTTAAAATAGTTGAATTGTTTATTATATTTTTTGTGAAAATTTAAAAAAATTATAATGATGAGATGAAATGAATTGAAATTAGTTGAGTTGAGGTGAATTTAAAATCTAAGCAAGGGCAAAAACATCACTAAATACAAGTGGAGATGACAAAATCTATAATGAAAAACATTGTTGTTAGAAAGAAGTTGCCAAAATAATGCCCGGTTGCAACAAGAAGTTAGAAATGAACCCTCCAACTTTCTTATAGTTCCTAGAACAAAGCAAATTGATCACAATTCACAACACAAGCATAACAACCAAGCTCAATTTGTGAAACTATGATTTAAAGGCTGCAGTGTACTCTGGGAAAATTGGGGAAAAGAAATCCAAGGATTCTCTTTGAACCGCTCTAATGATTACAGTATTCTTTCTCCATCTTTTTGCCAGCAGCTAAAGAGGATGTACTAGGAACATTCAACAGAAGAAAGCTGATGCACCAGTACAGATTCATCTACTCTGACCTGAAGCAATTCCACAGAAAAGCATGTCCTGATCATAAGCCGTGTGAAGGCTCATCCCAATAGATGGTGACCGCAGGTCGCCTGACCGGCTGAAAAAGAGTTTTGAGTCCCTTGTTACAATTCAATAGATATCGAATGCTCCAACCCTTCCAACATAAGAAGGTAAGTTCCCAAAGGTAATATCTTTAGTCCATGATCATTTACAATACTAAAATGCTTGCATGGGTCAATTCCCATGCTCACTTGGACAGCACTCGAAGATTTTGTGTGCACGCGGGTAAATCCAATTAAAGTTTTCTGTGGGGCTCCCCTAATTGGAGCGGATGCTCGACCAAATAACATTATCACGTGGCTGCCATCCATATCCCCATGGTTGAAGACTGAGATCTGCACTTCAAATTTTACATGATTGCAGGATGTTATCTCATCAACTGGCGTGTAATCGATCCCATCTAAAGTCTGGCTGGTCATTCTTTTACTAGGACCAGCCTTGGTGGTATCAGTCGATAAAACTACTTTGTCCGGCACCAACATGAATTTATAGCTGTAATTGGAATAACTCAATCCATATCCAAATTCATATACCACCTCTCCAGCATAGAACCGATAAGTTCGTCCTGGATAGCCACGTGAAGGGTCAGGTCGCAAGCTCATGTCATTCATTGGCACACTGATAAATGATTCAGGATACCAAGTGATCGAAAGACGTCCACCTGTTTTTTGCTAACATCGGTCAATAAATCTCTTTACGGCAAAAATAAGTGAATATTAACTTTAAGACACCGTTCAAGTGACAAACCTGGATTGAACTCTCCAAAGATGGTATCTGCAACCGCTTGCCCACCAGTCTCACCAGGGTATCCTATCCAGAGAATGCTTCCAATTCGTGAGTTTACTTTGGCAAATGATATATCAATCGGTCCACCACCAAGTAGAATCAAAATAATAGGCTTTTCGCTTGCAGTAGAAACTGCAGAGATGAGATCCATCTGTCTACCAGGAAGGAGAAGGCTCACCCTGTCACGCCCTTCATCTTCTTGGGACAGATCAAGCCCAGCAACCACAACTACTGAATCAGCTTCTCTGGAAATTCGAACAGCTTCTGCAAACCCCTTACTGGAATTGCATCTCGTTTCACCACAACCACTAGCATAATTAGTTTTGATGTAGTGTTGTAGTCCCTCGAAAAGGCTTGTTGGATTACACGGCACACCTATGCATTATGAAACCCATTAAAATTTGATTTTAAACTTTAAGGAAAAAAAAAAACTAAGAGACAAGCTATCTTTTTCAGAGAAACCTGTGTAGTCACCACCCAATTGGCTGGAACTATTTGCTGAAGGCCCAATAATGGCCAAGGAGGTGATAGCCATTCGATTTAATGGTAATAAATTATTCTTATTCTTTAAAAGCACAATTCCCTGCCTTGCAGCATCTAGTGCCAAGTTCCGGTGTTCCAGAGTACATACATCTTCTCTTCCCAAATTCCCATAGTTACCCTTAGCAGGGTCTCCATTGAAAAGGCCAAGAAGAAGTTGAACTGAAAACAAATTTGAAACAGCTCGGTTTATGTCCTCCTCCTGAATCTTCCCTTGCTCAAGTGCCAATTGGGCATATCGTGACAAATACGTGCCACAATTTATATCCATTCCTGGTTTCAAAAGCTTTTTCAGAAACTTTTGTGTGAAGACTAAAGTATCAGAGAGACAAAACGTTCCTTGCTTGTGAAATAAAAAATATGGGGATGTTTGACACCAACGAACATGCCTTAGATTAAACATCTGGATATGGTCACAAAAACTTTCTATCTACCTAGGGGCCTCCTCCCTCATTCAGTGATAAACCTAAAGACTAGTTTCCTCAAGGAATATATGCTTTTTATTGATTTCAGAAGCAAATATTCAACGGCTAATTTTTCATGATGAAGGCTCACAAGAGATGCTTGCCTCTAACATCAAGGCTAGCCGCAAAACATCGTCATCTCTTACATTGGCCAACCTAGTTACTTCAAACTCTTTGCAAGCATATGCCCAAGTAGAACTTATTTTTAAAGGTTTTTTTTTTTTTTTCAATTTCCCAACCCCTAAAGAAAGAAAGATATATAATTAAGTCGCACCAAATTTTTAACCTTTTCAAGTGCAAAAGCAAAATAGTTTTTTAGTTTATATAAAAACACATACGAATGTGTGTAAAATATATAAATTGTCAGCAACCACTCATTTTACCAGAGTTAATTCTTGAAAATGAAGATATTTGGGGTTGTAAGTCATGATCATGCCTCTAGAATCTGGTAATGGCACAGTGATCCTTAACAATCATCAAATTTCAAATGCATACCCATTGCGAATTTGTTTTTCCTATAATCTAATCACACCATTTACACGAAAACCTGACCTGCTTTAATGACATTAGCAACTGCATCTTCAGGAGATTTCGTGTATTTATGATCTTCATAAATTACAGCAACAGCATCACAGTCTGAGGTGATGTATCTGAAATTTCCATAAAAAGTTTGTTACACACAACGCTCACATCACCAATTCATTAAGATGGCAACCTTGAAACACAGGCTTGTGATGTTAGTGCATACCCTTTGAAGCCCCATTCCTTTCGAGCTCTCTGTAGGAGATCACGATGCGCACACGAAGGCATTCCATTGACTTCATTATATGAACACATCAAACAAGTGGCTCTGCCTTCTTCAATGCAGCTCTGAAATGGCGGCTGGTATGTATCCTCCATATCCTGCTTAGAGACCTGGAAAATAGCAAAAGCCACCACAGGACAAAGAAAAGGAAACCAAATCACAACCTCCGCTTCATTACCACAAAAAGGCTTTCAGTGTATTTATATATTCAGGACTTGCTGTTTTTACTAAATTCAACATCAAGAAGACCTGTGTTCACGCTGCCAGATGTGGCTGCATATCATCAAGATTGGCTTCAATTAAAAGGACTTCAATAGAATGAGCTCGATAACACTAATTATATCCTGATTCTTACAACAGGAAGACCATAAAAGGCTACAATGGAAAACCCAGTATGCTATTTTGAACAATAACTCAATAGTTACCTACAAAGAACCCATGATTTTGTGCTGGAAGCCGAAACTCGCATAGGTTTTTGAGTTTTTCCAACAGCAATCCAGGTGACATAAAAAAAAATGGAACCTCTTCCTTACCATGGCATTGAAGCTAAAACTACTGAAATTCCCCCAATTCTCCAAATCATAAGCAGTATAATGCTTGCAACAAGCAGATGCCATGAACCCACCACCCACACCACCCACACCACCCAGATCCTCCCCCTGCAACCCCTTCACATATTCAACGGCATAAGCACTCGCCACCATCGGATCCTCGCCCGGCGTCTCTTGCCCTCTTCCCCATCTGGGGTCCCTGAATATATTAACGTTCGGCGCCCAAAAAGTCAACCCAGACTGACCCTCATTGTGCATGGCCCTCCCTTCAACCCCAGCAGCCCGCCCAACCAAAAACCACAAACTTCTATTAAAAGAAGCCGCGGAAAGCAAAACCTGAGGGAATGCTGTCGCGGCTCTAACTGGGCCACTGAAAGAGACACCAGGGCCGTTTGAAGATATGCCATGGAGGGACTCAGACCACCACTCATAAGCAGCTAGGCCGAGCCTGGGTATGGCAGAGGCGTTATTGGATAGGAGTTGGACCTTTTCTTGTAGAGTCAAGAGGGCTATGAGGGATTGAACTCTGATTTCGATGGGGAGGGAGGTGTTGCAGAAGGGGTAAGAGTGGTGCGGTGGGGCACAGGAAAACTTGGGATTTGAGGATTGCGGGAGGGTCGTGGATGTTATTGGGAAGATAGAGATTGGGTAAAAGATAGTGAGGAGCTTGAGGAGTAGGAGTGTAAAAATGATTGCTTTCCACTTCCATTGCCATATTTGGAGAATTGTGGAGCCGCTGAAACTTGCTTACACTGCCCCTGGAAGTTTGAGAACCGAGTTTCTGCGATGGCTTTGCTCAAGATCCTGGTTGTTATACCGACTCTCGTTTGACTTCAGGGAAAAACAGAAACTCGCAAGTCCGACGTAGGAGAGACAGACGTCACGTGGAATCTAACCCGCTCTCTACAGTACAATATTAAAAAATAATGCCTCCATACAGTCTTATTTTATCTCCTCATTTCTACCGTTCATTTATTTATTTTATATATTTTTTTATTTATTTTATATTTTTTTTATTTATTAANAAGAAGAAAAATTAAAAAATAAAATTTTATTTAGGAGATACACCCAACAATCACTGCTGGATGGCATCCTAGCAATACTTGGATTGCTAGGTTAACTACCAAACGTGCCAACTAAACATCGACACTAATATAAATGAGTTTTTTTCTTATTTTTTAAGTATTTTTCAAACATCTTTAATCATTATGAAAAAATAAAAATATATATAAATTTACTAATGGTCACTTCATTAACCATTAAAAATAAAAATAAAAATGGGCATATTTGGTTAACATATTTTATAGTTATACCATTACTTTCCTATTAAAATATAAAAAGAATGAATGATGATAAGAATATAATTTTATCAAATTATTATATAATTTGTAGTAGAATTTCTAAAATACTATCAATGATGTAACAGTCCACTAGAAATTCAATGATGAAATTTTTATAGGCTTTATTAACCTAGTGAAAGCTCAGTAAGTTTTCATGATTGACTAATTGCATAGCTTTTAGTTTATTAGCATAATCAGTGTTGCCACTCACTATGGTGCCAGAAGCGCAATTTTATTTATTTCAAATAGTTAGAAGTGTTAGAATGGCATATGGTTTACGTCATTAGACTTAAGAAGTATTTTGGATTTTATGGCTCAATAATCTCATTTTTAATTTTCAGACAAAACGTTTGTTCGGAAATGCGTTCTATTTATTTCGAGGCATTTCGGGATTAAATTTCGATAAACAAATTGCACAGTTAGTTTAGTGTGTATGATTAGGATTTTTCAGTGCAAAATTAATTTTTCACCTTCCCAAAGTAAATAGTAACATCAATAGTAGCACCTAGTGCAATGTTTTCAAAATTACAGTATGGAATGTCCAAATTAGGTTTAAAAAGTTTTGTTCGGATACTTGACAAGATCTTAGCCACATTTGGTGAATAATATTGGATACTTGACACTAAGAGGAACCATGAGATGGATTGTGAAGGAAATCAATGTGTAAGATCATACTACTTAAGCAAAATATTATTTCATCCAACCATCCAAATTATGTCAAATCAAATAAAGTTTCAACCTTAGTGAAATCCTAAATGGTTGGAATCCAACTGAAACCTCAAAAGTTTGGTTGAAATCGAAACTCTAAACGATTTCTCCAAACCCTAAAGTTGGCTTCCAAACCTTATTTGATCTGATTTCTAGCATTGTGTTTAATCGTCTGATTAAATCACTTCCACATGCTATTAATTCTTCAAATTCATGTTATGACATCATTATCCAACCTTTTAAACCTTGAAAATTTGATTGGACCAAGAATAATTGAATTTGGATTTGATAGTAACTCAAACCTTAACCAAATCCCAAATGAAGCCTACTTGTTTAATGCTCACGAATTTTAGCAACATTGGCAAAGTTTTTGTTTCCACCCACCCATGGAAGGTCATCCACTGCTCCTAACAACCCCAAAGTCGTGCATAATGTGAAGGTCAAATTCCACCTCACCACCACCCTTTTATTGAAAGTTTCCTTGGCTAAAAACCACTCACCATTTGCATCTTTTTATGACCTAATCATATCCATCAAGGTGTCGCTCAAGCCCATAATAACCTTTTTCAGAAGTACTTGAGCCGTGTAGGTCACCACTTCCCTCACTTCACAATTTGAAAAGAAACCCTTAAGAACTCTCTCAGGAAGATTCGAAAGGCTTTTTGCGTACTATTTTTGGAATGTTTGTAAGTATTTTCTCACAATGGGTCCTTCATTAAAGTTGTTATTCTTGGAGTCTAGCTTCCATAGATACCTTATTTGTTTGATTTTTCATGGTCATTTGATTGGTTAAAAGTTGTTTTTAACCATGGAGAGGTCAATCTGGGTAATAATCTGGATAGTGTGTTGTATTTTACAATTTTTGACCAAGTTAATGAACAAGTCTTGGTCCGAAATTTTTATGGAGTGTTGTCAACATGTTTATATGAGTTTTTTTTTTCTTTTTTTTCTTTTTTTTTTTTTTGAGATTAACTACATGATTAAAGTTTTTGATGAAATTTTTTTTTAGATCTAGAAACTTAAAAACCGGAAGGGAAAAAACAGTTTCTGTTTTTAGAAAGTTTGGATCTTTTGTGGTCTATTCTTACTCCAATAGTTTTGATATTTTTATTTGATGATTAGAAGCCTTTTATATACATGTCAGGATGTTGGTTTGAATATTTTAGGTGTTGATTTGTAAATATATGACTTTTATGCAAGAGAATACTCAGTTTTGTCAAAAGTTTGATGTTTTCGGCTAGATTCATGTTTTGATTTTTTTAGCCATGTGAATTTAAGTTTAGTGCTTGGATCTACATTAGGACATATTTTTTAAACCATATAATGTTTTCAGTTTGAATATTTCATCATGGTATGTCTCAGATCAAGTGTTTGATCAAATCAAAGCTAAGAAAAAATTTTGTTTTTGACAAAGTGTTGGAGTCAAGTATTTCAAAAGAGATTTTGTGATTTTTGATGACTTTTATATATTGATTCAAAACATGTTAGTTCTTAAAAATGTATTATGAGCATGTTAGAAGAAAGTTTTAAATTTTTAGAAGTTCTTGGGATATTTTGTAAAAGGTCAAAACCTTGATATTTAAGGATTTATTTTTTAGTTAAAAAGTTTGGATCTTTCAACTAAAATTTTTTATGATTATGTGAAGTAGATTTTTGTTAGTTGTGTTAAACATACTTCTAAGTATAAGATGTGATGATCTATGTTGCAATATTTTGGTTTAAGCATGCGTATTAAAGTTGAATAAAATTGCAACAAAAATCAAAGAGAATTTGTCATTGGAAGTTTCGGCCCTATGATGTTTTTTATAGTTGTGTTTGGTTTTAAATTTTTTTAAGTTGATATTTGAGTTAAAGATAAAATTTACATTTTTTTCACGAGTCGAGTTTGATTTGAATTTAACCGAGTGAGTATCAAGTGAGCTATCGAATATACTGGTTCATTTACAGCCCTAATCGTTACCTATAAAATAGACACATAATTTACTTAATTCCCTAATTAACCAAGTATTTTGATATTTAAACTTGCACTACTAAAGTAACCTATTTTTCTAAAAATTCTAAGATTCTCGTAACCATAAATATCATCACTTTCCTAATTACTTGATATCCACTTAATTCTTCTACTATTAAACTATAAATTATTTCGATAAAATAAAGTGTATGGCTAATATAAATACTCAATTGCAACTAAGCCCACGTAAAATACATCTACAGCATAGTATTCTCTTAATATAATTATAACAAAATCTATTAATGTAAAAGGCAGAATTTTGTTTAATAAAAATAGACTGAATCAGTTTTTAAGGGGTTCAAAATAAAATTTCACACTAACTATTTACTTCTGAAATTCATTTGTAAAAGTTTATCTTTGTTAACTTAATTTTTATCATTTGCTTTAAAAAAATCTTACATAGCTACTTCTATCTTAATTTTCATGGTTTGAGTATTTAATCAACACTAATGTGCCTCGACTCAACTTCTAAAATAATCTGACTTGTTCCATAAATTTTTTGGGCAAATTCCCAGTTGGTCCATTAAATTTTTTTAACCTAATATCAAGCCCAATAAAATCCATACTTTGCCAAAATAAATTTTAGGCCCATAACCTGTTCTAAAATTACTCGTTAAATCTCAAGTGAACTTTTCATACATATTAATCCAAATAAAAATTTTTGAACACTAGCTTCGTGCTGAGCTCGAGTGTTACATCACAAGTCAGAATATTATTAAGGTAGAGCTGCAGGATGAGACTTGGTCTAAAGAGGCATGACAGAGGCCTAGATCAAGTGCAGAAATTTTAAGTTATGATTTTTATAGTACAAAGTTCGAGAGATTTTTTTTTTAAATGCTTTTGCGCACTCTCATTTATGATTTCAGTATTTTAATACAAAACGGCTTTATTTATTATAAAGAATATTTGTATATGACGCTTCTTTAAGAAAATTAAATCTCTGAGTTAAGGTCACTAGTAACACTTCAACTTCCGTGATTTTCTTAAAATAACGTCTTTCTTAACCTTGAGTAACAGGATGTTACATACAAAGCATGAAAATTCATAGTTATTAATGGCACCATTAATTGTGATAAGACAAGGATAGTAACAAAATCCCCACATACCAAGCCATTGCCATAATTTTGTAAGGGTTTTGCTACACAACCTTTAACTATTTACTTACAATCCATATTCTATATTTTTTAATATTTTTTTAAAAAAAATTTTTGAATTTATTTTTTTTAAATATTTCAAAATTTTTATTCACTATTCATATAAAAAAATATTTGATAAAAAAATTTTAAAAAAAATAGAGTGTGGAGTATGAGTAAATAGTAGAAGGTTGTGAAGATTTGTTGTAAACAGAAAACGTTATCTAGCACAACATAAAAAAAGAAATTGATAGCTGCCTTCAACGACCATTAATTTACTAGGAATTTTTTTCCCCTCATCTCCCTGAAAATGTCAAACCCGATTCTCGGCCAGGGCCGGCTCTTCCACTAGGCCAGTTAGGCAATTGCCTAAGGCCCTTAATGGAAGAAGGCCCCCAAAAATAAAAATATAATGTAGATTTAAAAAAAAATATCCAATAAACAATTTTAATTAATTCAATGAGAATGAGAATATAAACAAGATCAAATAGATATTATATCATTATTAGCTTTTAAAAGTATCACATATAATAATTATTTTACTTATTCTCCTTCTAAGAATACAATTCTCTTTTCTCATTATTAATTTAATATATAATTAATGTGAAAATTATAAATAACAAAATTTAATTTTTCAGTGTTCATAAATTTTTTTGTATAATCCTTTGAAGAGGCAATGGCCCACTTTTTTTCAAATGTGTAAGTTGTTTATAGAACTTTATTGAAAATAATGATTATAATTGTGTCTAAGAGTCTAAAGTACTTGTAAAACTAGATTTGATAAGATTCTCTCTAAATCAAAACTTTTCTAATAAAGATTAAGTCAATTATTAATTGAAAATACGATATAAAATCTTAATCAATAATTTTACATTACAAAATGATAGAAATTATTTTTAAATAAAAATATAATATACAAATAAAAAATAAAAATATTTAATTTTACTTTAAACCAAAAAAACTCCTTTCAAAATTTTAATCTTAGGTCCCAGAACATATTGAGCCGGCCCCGTTCTCGCCAATTCCTTGTCCGTTTACTCGCTCCCGATTATCGACTTCGTTATTTTTTTGTCAAATTAACTGTTTTTCTTTTCAAAGAAATATATTTGAATCGATGGCATTGAATGTGGTTTAGGAGGAAGCAAGATCGGTGGGGAATCTTAGGAGTGAGCGATTGGCGAATCTAATTGGATGTTGCTGTGAAGGGGAGGAGAGGTTGCTTGTAGCCATGCCCATGAAGCGCTGGCGAAGCATCTCTTTCACTTTGAGTGTTTGAACTGATCTGGGTTTAACGAGAAAAACCTGAGTAATTAGCAACTGCCTCTTTGCTTCATCTCCTTAGTCCTTACATTGAACGTTTTAGCTTCGATCCCACGATGATTAGGATCCTTTAGACTTCTTCTATGACAACTCTAAAATCTACCATATATTATTTACTTAAAGGGTTAAGTATGAAACTTCTAAAAAAATGGTTAGGAATTTGAGAATCTGAAGATCTTGATCCTCTGACCACCCGTAGCAGTAGAACTAAGGTACCCAGCATTTGGTTATTTTTTTCATGATAACCTGTTGCTAAAAGTGGTCCGTTCTGTCTGCTTTGAGTAAAAATGTAGAAAAAGATAGAGGAAAAACTACCGCTCGGAAGTGGGGTAGTTTTGGCCGGCGGGAGGCGTTCCAGATCCAGACGAAGGCGCCGGAACTCGAGGTCTGTTCTTGACGGCGGGACAGGCCGCATGATGGGTCTGTTTTCGTGTTGTTTTTTTTTTTTATTTTAAATTCACCTGGCATGCCACGTAAGGTCCACCTCAGTCGTTAAAAAGTTTCTTTTGGATTATAGTATATTCTAAAAAGGGGAAAGCAAGGTACGATTTACTATTTATTGTTTAAATAAATTCAGAGACAGGACAGAAGGCCCCAACACGGAACACTCGAACACCCCCGCATACCTGTCTCCTTCTGCATTCCTCTCGCTATTCCGTTGTTCGGCTAGACTCACCTGGATTTCTATTCTCTACGGCTCGCTTTTCCTCTCTTTCTGACCTAACAATCACATTTTCCAATCCGAACCCTCCGGCGAAGGAGAAGTCCTTCTGATTGAATATTAGCAAAAGCTGAGAAAATCTTCGTTTTGTCTGATTTTTTCTTAACCAAAGATCTCGTTCTTCTGTTACGAATACTGGATCGAGTTCGAGGGGGGAAAAATATAACATTGGGAGTGGGATAGAGAGATAGAAAGATGGTGGTGAGAAAAATAGGGAAGTACGTGGTGGGGAGGACGATTGGCGAAGGAACCTTTGCCAAGGTAAAGTTCGCTCAGAACATGGAGACTGGTGAGAGCGTAGCCATGAAAGTTATCGATCGTAATACCATTATCAAGCGCAAGATGATTGACCAGGTTGCTCTTCTTTTCAAACCAACCTAACTGAAATTCTCTGACGAACTATGCCTCTCTCTCTCTCTCTCTCTCTCTCTCTCTCTGTGTGTGAAAAATCGTACGAAATCGGACGGTCTAGATAGTCTTCTTTAAATTTGCTTGGAGAAACATAATAAGTTAGCAGGACCCTAATAAACACTGGGAGCCGGTCTGTTAGAGATTTTGTGTGCCTAATATTGTAAAGTATCGGATTAATTTCTCCAGCTCAATGACCAGCACTCAAGTTTTAACAAGAGCTGGAGTACTGAATTTTCCAGATAACACATAAAAGTGTAATTAAGATCTATACTTTCATTCGATTTGAGTTTTTATTCCTGAGCAACAGTGACGAAATAATACACAAATGGAATAAGAGGAGTCTGCTTCAAATTTGCATTTCATTTGGCGTGGGCGATGTTCTTGCATATATCCCGGATACTTGGGCTCTTGCCTATAAGAATTCTTATGATCAATAAAATTTTGTTTACGAGGGAGATGTTTTTTTATTATAATCTTTCAGCTCAAGAGGGAGATATCTATAATGAAGCTTGTCAGACATCCTTATGTTGTTCGTGTTCATGAGGTATGCATACTATTTGTTTTATAAAGTTCTTTTTGTGGGCATTAACGTTATAGTCATTTTAATGCTCCACGTGGTTTATTATTTTTTCTCGTCAGCGTCTTATGCATTCTCTGACTTATAGTGTTCTTTTGTGTAGGTTCTAGCAAGCCGTACTAAGATTTATATAATCTTAGAGTTCATTACAGGTGGTGAATTGTTCGATAAAATAGTGAGTAGCCTAATATTAGATCAACGGCCATAGATGGACTGATCTTTTTTCTTTTTCTTTGTCTTTTTATTTAAAAAAAAAAAATTGATTTATTGTCTTTCTTTCACTTTTGGATTAAGTGATGATGTTGTAATGATTATGCAGGCACGTCATCGACGACTTAGTGAAGCCGAATCCCGGAGATACTTTCAGCAGCTCGTTGATGGTGTGGATTTTTTCCACAGCAAGGGAGTCTTCCATAGAGACTTGAAGGTTTTTCTTGTCTGGCATTTGAGATTTTTAGTTTCGAAAAAATCTTACAATTTTTTATTTCATTTTACAGCCTGAAAATCTTTTACTGGATTCTCAAGAAAACATCAAGATTTCAGATTTTGGTTTGAGTGCATTTCCGGAACAAGTAAGATTATTGTTGAAGTTATCAGTATCTCTGTTTTTTTCCCTTTCAACTATAACATATCTGTCAGAATTGATATGAAACGGGTGGATACTTGGTAATGTTTGCACATAGGGAGTTAGCCTCCTTCGAACAACATGTGGGACTCCCAACTATATAGCACCTGAGGTAATTATAAGGGTAGCTTGCTTCTAAATTGGGTTTAACATAATCTAAGTTAAAAGTCTATATATTTCTAAATGCATGCTTGTCTATCGATTGTCTTCATTTGTTGCTCTAGGTTCTTGGTCACAAGGGCTATGATGGTGCTGCAGCAGATGTTTGGTCTTGTGGCATCATCCTTTACGTTCTGATGGCAGGATATCTTCCATTTGATGAGCTTGATCTCACCACGCTATATAGTAAGGCATGGACTATTGCCATGAGTACAACTTAATGATTATCCATGTAGATAAGCGGCTTTGCAAGTTGTAATCAGCAAGTTTTTCTCATAATGAGTGTAAAAGTCTTCAAACAATATTTCCTTTGATCATGAAAACTGTGTACTTTGACAATATGGAGTGAGTAATAGTCCACTTGCCAGAGGTTATTTTGTATTGTGGAAATAGTGATCAAGCAGTCCTGTGGACTGCTATATTTGTTGGGAAGGAAGGTAAAAAATTTTCCCTGGTCAATAATTTAGTTTGTACCTAAATGTTGTTATAAGTGCACTTCCTTGTGAGTGCTGGTGTTCATCTCATTTGTCAGTCCATATCTGAAGATATCCAGCTTCCTCTTATGTGCATTTCCTCAAAGCTATTAGACTTTCATATGGTATCTCTTTTTTAATTGTTTTCTGCAGATTGAGAAAGCAGAATTTTCATGTCCATCTTGGTTTCCAGTTGAAGCAAAATCCTTGATTCATAGAATTTTAGACCCAAATCCTCGAACTGTAAGTATTGGCTCTTTGACAAGGCATTGCTTTTTATATGTATCATTTGCACTTTCTCTTGGCTATGTCTGATAATTAGGACAAGCTCAGATGCGATTTGTCAATATATGGTTTGGAATCAAGTCGATGAAATGTTATAAAAAGCATGATAGTATGAGTTGTTGGGGAAACAGAAAGGCAAAAAGAGGACTGTTATTGTTACCGTTCTCCTCACATACGCAAGAGCACCAATGCTTTTGGTAATTAGAAATCTGACTTGTTCTATATGGTGACTGACCCGAACTCTAAGCCTGCATTAAGAAAAGCCCATTTTGACTTCATCATCACTTTTCCCATTCTATTATTCTCTACTCTTCCCATCACTTTTTTATGCTTTTCCTTTGAAAAACCAATTCATGTTGTGAAGGGAAAGAGATTACTGTTCAATCAAGGGTGGATAAAAATGCTTAGAAAAATAGACCGGCTGTAGCATCCATAGCTCTTCAGTGACAGATTGACTTCCTTTTCCTTAATGGAAGGCTTGAAACATTATTTATTAGTCATCTTAGGTGACAGATGGAGCCAAATTGGCATCACTAATTGGACTGATTGGCATCATTGAAAATCATCTGTGCCATACCTTGTCTAACTGAAACAGCGATAATGGTAGAACACCAACAGAATCACCATAAAGCATCCCCCTTTTTTATGGTCTAGGAGGGCCATAATTGACCCTAGCTATTCTGATTTAGCTGCAGTTTGATGTAACATCAATTTCGTTCTCCCCTATCAAAGGGTAATTATCATGATATTACCCGGTAAACCATGACAATATCAATGATCATCTCCCATCTAATGGCTTAATTATTTTATGTTACTTGAATGATCTGTTTCCCATTTGCATTGCCTTATCACACTGGATAACTAATGCCGGGCATAGGGTCATTTTTTTATACATCTGTTAGTGTATTGGTTCCCTCACTAGTAAGTTCCCTCCATCTGATCTTTGTAATTCCAGTAAAAGTGTCACAGTGAAGCCGATTTCTTTGATCTAGTTACTTTTGGCTCTGGTTTGTTTCTGAAAACTTCCTACTGTCCTGTGCAGCGTATAACTATTGAACAGATCAGGAATGATGAATGGTTTGAGAAGGGTTATGTTCCTGTCGGACTTCTTGAATATGAAGATGTAAACCTTGATGATCTAGATGTCATTTTTTATGATGGAAAGTTGGTAAGGATTTCAAAAGCTACATATTCTTCCCTTTTATGATGTCTGCTCTGATTAGGATTTAATATGCTTTTCATTACTGTTGTCATGAAGATTTGCAATTTTTTTATTGTGTCATAACTGGAAAAGTTTGTTGCCAAATTCTCTTACAAGTTTACAATAGGTGTTGCTCCTACTCATGAAGCGCAAAGGGTAGGATGGGGACAGATCATTCCTGATCTCTACCATCCACCCACTAAATCCAATATCTGCTGCAGTTATATTTTTCTAGATGGCATCCTCCTCTCCTGATTTATATTCCTCCCGTTACTTTCTAGAGTTATATACATATACAAAAATCAGATTTTAACAGACTAGTTGATGTAGCTTAGACGTGAGAAGTGAGAAGTGAGAAGAGAAGCAGAATAATAGCAAATAGAGAAGAAAAGTACCCAGAAAAGAAGAGAAGAAGACGAAAGCAAGAGAAATGGGGTTGGGAGGAGGCGGCTGTAACAAGCGCTCAATTCACAATTCTTCAAAACTAAACTTCAGCGTTTCATTACAAGCACTTAAATAGGAAAAATAACAAAACCCTAAGTAACCTTTAAAAAGTGTGTGGGCTAAAGCCCAAGCCCAAAATAAAGAAATCATAAGTAAAATAACCAAAATAAATAACCAAAATAACAATAATAAAAGATGTCCTCATCACTAGTTTTTCCTATACACTACTTTTCTCAATTTAAATCCAAGCCCATTTGGAATGTGAACACTGCTGCTATCAAGTTTACCGAATCTCAAGTTGACTTTTTATGGGAGCTATCTTATCCAGTAAGTGATCAAAATTAGTGGGGTGTTCATGCTGTTTTGGAACATGAAGAAATATGATTATTTAGATCCAATACTTAATGACATCCCATCAATGCAAGTTTTGGGGGATAAGCTTGAAAAGTGAACAGTAGACTTGGTAAGGTTTGACTTCTTGATTTATTGGAGGTGTAAAGGTGATATTAAATAGTTCTACATCATACTTAGCAAAAAAAGGACTAGTTCTACATCATGTGTAATTTGATGCTGTCTTGGATGACTGTTGAGAGCACTGGTTTGTGGTTAATTTATATGAAGAGATAGGAGATCAATTCCTTCATTTTAGTTTGTTTTCACATTCTCGTTCTTGGGTCAGATTCATACAATTGAGCCTTGTGCTTTCAAAATAAGCTTTGTCCTGTTAGTGTGTTGCGAGGAGGTTGACCTGGTGTGTATCGGTATGCGGGCGTGTATGCAGGACCCATGCTGATATTTTGTATATTAGTTGCTCCTGGAACTTATGAGAATGTCGAGAATTCATGCTGTCATTTATGGAGTCTATAGTGCTACTGATTTCACCCTCAGGATATCAGTTTCTGCTCTGAGAGAGTGTATACCCTCTCTATACACTTTGTTGAAGTTGTCTGTGTTGGGAACATTATTCAGTCACCAATGACCATATGACAGCTTAGATGACCATCAGTCAAGATACAATTGTTTATGCTGTTAAATTTTATCCTCTTCTTCAGTTTCAAATTAAATTAATTCATTGATAGATACTATACGCATTCAAGTTACCGATACACACACGAGTGCATGTGATTGTCCAACTCAGGGCTCTTTGCTTTCGTGCATGGACTTGGTAATCATATGCTTTATTCTTTTAACACTCTTGAAATCATGATAACTGTAGGAACAAAGGGCTAAGAAGCCATGTGAGCCATGTGGGAAGGATGGTGTGGGTCCTTTGATTCTTAATGCCTTTGACTTGATAATTTTATCTCAAGGACTAAACCTTGCATCGCTGTTTGATCGTGGCCAGGTATGGGTTAAGAACTTGTTATTGCTATGATTCAGTTTTATCTGATACCTACTTGAACAGTTCCTTCTTGGGGTGAATAAAATCTAAGATTATGTAGACCATCGTTTTACATGTTGAGCGGTGATTTGAAGACACACACAAGAGTGTCCTACAGCCAACTTCTTGAAACCTCTACTATGGACATGGATATCTATGTCCAATTGTGAATTCAAATTAACAGATGTTTTTATCATAGTATTAGTGCTTCTTAGCATGTTAGAGAACCATTTAAGTGACACAATGATGACAATTGTACTTGGTGGTAACTTCATTATTAAAGGCAAACAACCTTTTCACCTACGTGTTTCTTAGGTAAATAGTAAATAAAACTGGACATATTGCTATGGGTTCTAAAATAGGTGTCAAACCTGCACTCTTTACTATAATGTTGCCAATCGACCTTGGGAACAAGTATCCCATGTATGATGGACAAGGAACCACACACAAAATTGGAGCGGCTAATATTTTCTATACTTATTATCTCTGTTTGCTTCAATTTCACCTTCCATTGGTCAATTAGTGTATGTTTTGTGAAATATGTTGATAAATGATTTCTACTTCCATCAGATCTGTTTAACTTCTTGCTTTCCCTCTCTCTCTCTGACAGGGCTTTATGAAGCATCATACACGCTTCGTTTCACAGAAGCCCACAAAGGTCGTTTTATCAAGTATGGAAGTTGTTGCTCAATCAATGGGTTTCAAAACTCGCAAATGCGCCTGTAAGGTAGACCTTGGCATTAATTTATTGTTACGATACTCACTTTTTTGGTTTTTTCTGCTTTGATCGCTCTTTTTCTTTTTAATTTTGTTTTTTGACTGATATCAGTCTACTGATGACTGTCATATTGTCCCTTCTTTTCTGCTCTGTAGATTTATAATTCATGTGGTAATAATCGTGCTCTATAGATTATAGCTGATTATGAGAGGATAATAATACTGCCTATAGTACTTCCAATCTTTGTATGCTAAAATTGTGCTAAATTTCAGATGAGAGTGGAAGGTCTTTCAGCAAATAAGAAAAGTCAATTCTCAGTTATTCTGGAAGTAAGGTTTCCATCTTGATGACCTTCTAGATCTTTTCTGCTCTTTTCTTAATATATTAAATTTAAACTCAATTGTTTTGGCTGAAGATTTTTGAAGTTGCTCCCACATTTTTAATGGTGGATATTCAGAAAGCAGCTGGAGATGCTAGTGAATATCTCAAGGTCAGTGTCATCTAATTTACACGTCAGGTTGCCACACAGATCAGTCTCTTCGCCTCTACTGTTTCTTGGCTCTCGGATCATGATAAGGAAAGTTTTCTCCTGTTGCAGTTTTGCAAGAATTTTTGTTGCAATCTCGAGGAAATCATTTGGAAGCCAACTAATAGCATATCAAAGATCACCAATCCAAAGAGTAAAAAACGTTGATTTTGTTTCCTGTGACAAAGATGATGTTGCAGAGGGGGTAATCTGGGATTGATCCAAAAGGACACCCAGACATTACAACATTGAGGTTAGGATTACTGCTGATCTAACTGCACTTCAATCATTCATTCCAGTGACCACTCCTCCCTCCTGCCGACGGGAGAGAAAAGAGAGAAGATTTACAGAGAAAGAGGAAGCAAGTGGGGTAAAAGTCTACTTATCTTACTTTATTGATTAACGGATTAGATTGTTGATGAAACTAAATGAATGTATCTTATAATCTTTAAATGCAAAATCATAGTTTAAGTTTGAAGCTTGTATGATAGCGTGAATGTGGAATTTCGAACTCAAGAGTCAAGACGTCTGGTTTATACGGCTCGCTCCAAGAACACTCAGCCACCCTTTGGGGTTAATATCTTCTTTTCTTTTTATGGGAATGACTTCTCAATCCACTTTGTAGACTGCATTCCAATTGCGCTAATGACATGATCTGTAGAATTAGCTCTTTTTATTGGTAATGAAGTCATCCCCATATTATGCAACATTGTGATGACTTCAAACATAAAGGTGTGTACCTCTTCACTAATAAAGACAGACAAAATAATCGCATATTTCTCCATAAAGAGCATCTAATTTATGAATGGAGAGAAAGAAAGATAAAATATTAACATCAAATAAATAGCTGCTAAATATAATCTAAAATTGCTTCTTGGGTAGGCATGTTTGACAACCAAAAGTTTGCTATTCACCAACCAAACATTTTTATATCAAAATAATCCCAATTATGAAAACATTTTACTTTGGTTTTTGTAACCAAAAAATCCCACAATTTTTTTTATTTTTAAAAAGTCTCACATAAATTTATTTTTCCTTTGAATTTTCAATCGACGACTCCATTTTTTAAATTCCAATAAAACAAAATTTCTAAAAAACTTTCCTAAACTATAAATATTTTTAATGAATTTCACTACTTTTACAAAACTTCATAAAATTCATCTTTAAATTAAAAAATAAATAAATTACGTCCAAAATCTCCTAAACCACTTAAATGAGGCAATAAGGACAAAACCAGCATGGTAAATGAGAAGTTTTACTATCTACAAAGAGATATCATACAAGTAAATAAACATGATATAAAATAATATGTTAGATTGTAAAAAATCTTTTACTATAAAATAGATTTGACGTATCACATTAAATCACATCAATTTATATATTTATTTTTATAAGATATTTTTACGGACTTGGCATTTAAAAAAAAAAAGTCCTTTATATATGTATTAATAATTTATTTTTATTATTTTTAGTATACCAGTCAATGCTAGTCAGCAACTTAAAAATGCCACCCTGCTCCTACCTCCATAAGAGAGCCGAAGAGGATAAGTGGACTCCCCTTTAACAATTTCTATGATTAGAAACTCACGCTATCCTGGAAATCCTTCATGGCTTCTTTGTTATCAGTTGTTGTTAATCGCACTCTCAAGCTTAACCCAGAATGCAGGAAGCACCCCCATTGTGAGGGGAGTTATCCCTTGGGTCAGAACAGAAAGAGGGGTCGGGTCGAGGGTCAGACCGAGAGAATGGGTTCAAGTAGGAACCCAGACATACAGTCTAGGTCCAGTCGAGGACATCAATAGTAACCTAGGTCCTAGCCCAGATATGAGGTATGGGCCGGGCCGTGTATGTTTCAAAGTCCCAAGTTAAAGAAGATAGGTAGATGGGAAATCATGATAGACATATGGCAAAAAAGACAATCTCGAGACCTATTAGGCGGCAGACAGATACATTCACCAACTCTAAATATTATCACTCGGACAAGACAGACAGAGGAGAATATCTGAGGAATACACACTGCATTAATGGAGGATATGAAGTTTAGAAAGGAAGACACACCGCATTAATGAGGAAGAAGGAAACTTAGAGAGGAAGACATGCCGCATTCAATGCAGCCCAGGACTTGAAGCGTACTAAGAGAAGCTATGTGTCAAAAACTATCATCATCAGACCTAGACATCCAATAGCACAACTGATGGGTGACATGAGTGTCCGATCGCCTATCAAGCAACACCCCACTACCATGAAAGACAAACCATTGGATATAAATAGGCATCACCCACGATGAATAAAAGAGGTTAATATATCAACTTCTAAACTATATATCTTCATTAAGATATTCTATCTCCTTCACCTAAATTGAAACTGACTTAAGCATCAGAGGTACAATGGACCCTGAGCTCTCCATTCACTAACTCTGCAAGAACGACTTCCAATCATCCGAGTATGAAATTGCCCAGGCCGCGAAACACGACATCAACACCCATCACTTCTCTTGCCACCAAGAAGATACTTCTTTCTTCTTTGAATAGATCATGAATTTGGAATTGTTCCCTTTGTTTTTTTTTTAAATGGTTGAAGATATATGAATGTTTCGCTTTGGGTAAACTTATGAGAAAATATAATAGCCAGTCGGTCTACTTTTCCTCAAATAACAGCCATCCAATAAAATTTTACCACGTAGTTCCTCCATTTTAAATCCCTTATGCCTGTCCGCACATGATAACTCATGTGAAAGAATGTCCTTTGTAAAAACCTTTCCTTTCTCCCTCCCTCTTCCACTGAATCCTCCTCCTCCTCCCCCAGTAAAGAAGCCTCACAAGTCGCAGGTGAGGAAGCCCCACACTTCCATTGCCAATCTGCTCAAGTGAATTTTTTTTTTCTTTCAAAATTTTAAATTTGATTGATGAGGGAACGATTTGATGGGGATGGATTTTGTTTTGCCATTCGTGCCTTTTTGCACATATGTTTTCATCTGCATCGATGGGGATAGGAAGTTGTTTTTTCAAACTATTCTGAGTTCTCTTTTCTACACTAGAGAAATCGAAGGACGTGGCCCAATTAAGAAGAGGAATGAGAAAAAAAAAACCTGGATATAGTTGGATCAAATATAAGAACAGAGTGCATATTTTCTTATTTGATGATCAGTTTCCAGTAATTTATTTTTGTATTTCTGCATGTAAAAGGGTATTTTTTTGGGTATGAAAAAGCTTTGATTGCAGGTGCTATATGGGTTCAGCTGGGGGAAGGGGGGTTTGTTTTGCTTCATATCTTCATCTGGTTTCAGAAAATCGTCAAAGTTTGCTTACTTCGATTTTTCTTCATATTTTCTGTGTTCAGTGACTGGAAGTAGGCAACGTCTTTGTCTTGAGCGGCGGTGCAAAGAGACGATTGGCGATGGAATATCTTGCCTATTGTGATTTTGTGTGGTGAAGCCTAAAGAGCTTATTGTGTTTTTTTCCCAGGTGTCCATGTCTGAATGGAGGGCTGCTCTTTCCCTATTAGCAGCCCGACCGTTTTGAAGCGTCACTCTAAACTTATTTATCTAAATTAGTTATACATGCTTTGCTTTTAGAAATCTTATAAGACTTGTTTTGCCCATACATATATGTTCTGTGTTTTCTAATTGCATTTTTTGTTGTTTTGCATTTTTGCTGTTGCATACAATAAAAATTATACAAGATATCAAAGCTATTAAAGGACGGTTAGTTTAGCATTTTCGAAATATGTCTACTTGCTTTTACAAGTTGAATCATCTGATAATGTTGACCACTGCATGATGCCAAGGTTTGGCATCGTTTGGTTATACAGCTCAGATGGGATGGGATGAGATGTTTTGTTGAAAGTTGAATAAAATATTATTAGAATATAATTTTTTAATATAATTTTTATTTTGAGACTTGAAAAAGTTGAATTATTTATTATATTTTGTGTGGAAGTTTCAAAAAATTGCAATGATGAGATGAGATGAGATGGTTTTGTGTATCCAACCCGGGCCTTAAGGTTTCTACATATTAGCTGAAGCTTCAAGCACTTTTAAATTCAACACTTTCGTGCCTTTATTTTCTAACCTTGTATAATTTGTATCATCATGCATGGGATTGATCCTAAAGCTACATATCTTATATCAGAGTTCAAACATCTCATATCAGAAAAATCAGACTACCCATTTGGATGGGAGTTCAAAACTTAGGTCTCTGGACTTCCAAGAAGCGCTTTCGATGATAAAAGTGGGAACAGAGGTTGAGTCCTCTTATTATGCTCCCCTCTTGCATGAATGCATTGAGAAAAAATTGATCTAGCAAGGACAAATTGTTCATGGTCACATTATGAAGACAGGAACACAGGAGATTTGTTCATCATGACCTTCTTAATCAATGTTTATGCAAAATGTGGAACCATGGAATATGCTTGTAAAGTCTTTTATACTTTGCCTGAAAGAAATGTTATTTTGTGGACAACCCTGATGACAGGTTATGTTCACAATTCACAGCCAGAGCTTGCCATTTAGGTTTTCCAACAAATGTTGGAGGCTGTGGCTTATACTACAAATTACACACTAGGAACGACTTTAAATGTTTGTTCTTCCTTGCACTCCTTAAGTTTGGGGAAGCAATTTCATGCCTACATTATCAAATACCATATTGTCTTTGAAATAAGTGTTGGCAATGCCATTTGTAGCTTTTACTCCAAACTTCGCAATTGGGAATCTGCTATTAGAGCCTTTCAGGGGATTAGGGAAAAGAATGTGATCTCATGGACTGCAGTTATATTTGCCTGTGGCGGTAATGGGGAAGTTGCAACGGGTTTGAGGCTTTTCATAGAGATGCTGACTAAGGATATCAAACCCAGTGAGGTTACCTTGACTAGTGTCTTGAGCTTGTGTTGTACAACACTGTCTTTGGGTGCAGGGGCCCAAATTCACTCATTACGCAGTAAACTTGGCTTAGTTGGCTATGAATCATATCTACCCATTAAAAATTCTATCATATCTTTATACCTTAAGGTCTAGTTTGAAACTGAGTCTAAAATGATATCAATTTAGTTCAGTCTAATTTTAAGTTTAGTCTAACATCCAAACACCCAACTCTCAAATCACACATGGGACCCACAACATTTTTCAACTTTTTATAAATATATATAAATTCATCTTAACATCTAAACACGTCTAAACTCATCTTAAATGGGCCGCACAAAACTCACTCCACCATCTCAACTCACTATTATTCATAAAGAATTCAACTCAGCTAAATATATAAATGGGATCTAAATGTGGATGGATTAGACAGGCTTAGAAGTTGTTTGATGGAATGGAAACTGCTAGCTTGGTTACATGAAATGCAATGATTGCAGGCCACGCCCAGGCGATGGGTTTTGTGGGGGATGATCTTTCAGCACACAAAAGCGGATATAAGGCACTTAAAATTGTCCTTAAATTGAACCGTTCAGGGATGAAACCTGATCTATTCACCTTCTCAAGTATCTTAACTGTATGTAGCAAATTGGTGGTCCAAGAACAGGGAGAATAAATTCATACTCAGACCCTTAAAACTGGATTTTTGTCAGATTTAGTAGTAGGCACTGCACTAATTAACATGTATAGTAACTGTGGAAGCATTGAGAAAGCGAGTAAAGCTTTTGTGGAGATGGATACAAGAACCATGATATCATGGACTTCTATGATTATAGGTTTTTCTCAGCAAGGCTGGTCTCGGCAAGCACTATAGCTCTTCGAGGATATGAGACTAGCTGGAGCCTGTACTTAGGCCAAACCAGATTACTTTTGTGGGATTTCTATCAACTTGTAGCCAGTCTGGAATGGTGAATGAAGCACTCAGTTACTTCGAAATGATGCAAAAGGATTATAAGAGTAATGGACCATTTTGCATAATTGATTTTGTCGAGAAAATGGGCTTTGAACATGTCGAGTTTATTTGGTCACGCTTGATCGCTAGTTGTCGAAGTCATGGGAATCTAGAATTGGGATTTTATGCTGCTGAACAATTATGCCTCATTTGTTTTCGCAGATGAGATTAGATTAAAATTAAAAAATTAAATAAAATATTGTTAGAATATATTTTTTTAATATTATTTTTATTTTAAGATTTGAAAATTTTTAATTGTTTATATTATTTTGTGTGAAATTTTAAAAATATTATAATGAATAGTTGAGATGAGTTAAGAGAAGTTATGAAAACAAACGAGTACTGGAGCTCAAACCAAAAGATACTGAAACTTATGTCTTGTTGTCAAGAGTTTTGCTACACTTAAGCCAACTTGTTAACACATTATATATAATGGGACTTAGTTCAGTCTAATTTTAAGTTGAGTCTAACATCCAAATACTAAACTCTCAAATCACTAAAAACTCATCTCAACTCAAAACCTCTTTACACATGGGACTTTTTCAACTCAACACCTCTTTACACATGAGACTAGAAATTTTTTTCAACTTCCCATAAATATATCTAAACTCATCTTAATATCCAAACACATCTAAACTCATCTTAGGTGGGCCCCACAAAACTCACTCAATCATCTCAACCCACTACTATTCATAGACAATTTAACTCATCTCAAGTCAGCTCAACATCCAAACGGGGCTAAATGTGGATGGATTAGAAAGGCTCAGAAGTTGTGTTGATGGAATGGAAACTGTTAACTTGGTTACATGGAATGCAATGATTGCAGGCCACGCCCATGCGATGGATTTTGTGGGGGATGATCTTTCAACACACTTAAAATTATCCTTAAATTAAACCGTTCAGGGATGAAACCTGATTTATTCACATTCTCAAGTATCTTAACTGTATGTAGCAGATTGGTGGCCCAAGAACAAGGGGAATAAATTCATTCTCAGACCCTTAAAACTGGGTTTTTGTCGAATATAGTAGTAGGCACTGCACTAATTAACATGTATAGTAAATGTGGAAGCATTAAGAAAGCGAGTAAAGCTTTTGTGGAGATGATTATAAGGATCATGATATCGTGGACTTCTAGGATTATAAGTTTTTCTCAACAAGGCTGGTCTTAGCAAGCACTACAGTTCTTCGAGGATATGAGACTAGCTGGAGCCTATAGTCAGGCCAAACCAAATTACTTTTGTGGGTGTTCTATCAGCTTGTAGCCAGTCTAGAATGGTCAATGACGCACTCAGTTACTTCGAAATGATGCAAAAGGAATATAAGACTAAGCTTGTAATGGACCATTTTGCATGTTGGGTCGCTTAAAATGATTTTGTTGAGAAAATGGACTTTGTACCCACCGAGTTTATTTGGTCAAGCTTGATCGTTGGGTGTCGAAGTCATGGGAATCTAGAATTGGGATTTTATGCTACTGAACAATTACTCGAGCCCAAACCAAAAGATACTGAAACTTATGTCTTGTTGTTAAGACTTTTGCTACACTTAAGACAGTGTGTTAATGCATTATTTATAGTGGGACATTGTAACCATTGTTATGAATACCGTATCGTACTGGCCACCGAACCGGTACAAGTATACCATATGTTCCATACAGGCCAAAATACTAGCCGTACCGGCCGGTACCGGTCATACCGGCCGATATTTCGACCTTTTTTTTTTATATTTTCAAACTACAAGTTCATTTTTTTACTTCTAATTCAGACTAGACTATTTATAATTTATATATTTATGTATTTATATATAATTTATTTATATATAGACTATTATTTTGAAATATAATTTATATATATAATTTATTCATATATCGAAATGTTATTTCAAAACGGTACACGAAACGGTACCGGTATCGAAATATTTCGTTCCAGTGACTTGACCGGTACGACATCCAGTACGGTATTCAAAACATTGATTGTAACTTTAAAAAAAAAATTAAAACCAATCATTTTTTAGCATAGTTGATATCCAAGTCAATCGTGTACTGGATGTGTAAAAAATAATGTTTATAACTATATTTTCTCTTATATTAATAGGATAATATTAGAAAGAAAATTACATACGTACAACTATTTTCACAATCATTTCTACTACTATATTTTAAATTGAAAACGTTTCTATAAAATGATGTTATTTATATATGTTATTAAAATGATTGTATACATATTATGATTCCTATTAAAAATCCTTTTTGTGTTCATAATTTGAATTTGAATTTTAGCTTTTTCTTCTTATCTCACGTGCTGAGTCGCTCGCAATCCGAGATAGCATCTAAATCTTGTCTAATTCAGGGGGAATTCCAGACAGGTCCATTCATAGTGTTTGGAGTATACACATCCTCAATGATTTACTTGAGAACTCTTGCGCTACAAGGGCTGGCCAGCACTTTTCAATTAAAGGGAAGCCCTCCTTCTTTCTTTCTTTTATTTATTTATTTTTGTTTACTTTTTTAATCTTTTGGGTTAAGTTTCACCAGATAAAAGTACTTCATCATTGGCCTCGGACATAATCAACAAACTTTAGAATTTAAACTAATTGGACTGTCAATCCTTTAATTACAATTGATTAGAGAAAAAAATTAGAATCTTGAAACCATAACAATAGTCTATATTATTGACCTTAAAGTCGCGTTTGAATGTTGAATTAAATTGAGATGAGTTGAGTTATTTATAAATAGTAATGAGTTAATCAACTTAAGATAAGTTTAGATGTGTTTAGATGTTAAGATGAGTTTAAATATATTTATAAAAAGTTTAAAAAGATTGTAGGTTTCACGTGTAAAAATATCTTGAATTGAATGATGTTTAATGATTTGTGAGTTATATGTTGTGTATTTAGATATTGAATTAGACTTAAATTTAGACTCAATTCAGGTAAGTTGAGATGAGTCCATGTTCCAAACGAGGCTAAACCAACTTTATATAGGAAATTGGACTAGGTAAATTCTTTTTGGTAAAAGAAAAAAGAAGGTTAAGTTTACATCCATAAAACATCTTTCAAACTATAATTCATTTTTTTAATATGGTCTTTAATTAAGTTTATTAAAATGATCATTTTCCCCATTTGTCAAGATCATAGCCGTCAAGGCAAATCAAATAGAGAAATAAATCTAACGTATTACATGAAATCACATCAATTTGTGAGTTTAGTTTTAGAAAATCTCTCCATAACTGAATCATTTCTTGAAATAGAGAATAGGTAATGTTACATGTTTTTCTTTCTTAATATGTAGGAAATAAAGAAGCCTTGTTTCATATATATGAATTGAGAAATGTTATATACAAATCTCAAATAAACAAGTCTCATAAAATACTTTTATAAAAAAAAAAAAAAGTAGACCCCACTAATAAAGCATAATTTTCTTTACACCTTTTCAAGATGTTGTCATTTTTTTATAAAGATTTGTGAGAGATTTGTCTATTTAAGATTTGTATAAATTATTTCTCATGTAATTTGTACATGCATGTCTTATTAGCACAGTGAAAAAATATAATATATATATTAAAAATTAGTCCAATGTGAGAAAATAATTTAATTTTTCCTACACATTTCATATAGAATAATTTTTCTCATCAATTATTATTCGCTACTCCACCACTCACATCTTATGAAAAAAAAAAAATCTAATATAAAATATTGAAGTAAATAGTAGCTGATATACATCAATACTCTTTAATACATCCAATACTTCAAAATCGTTGCAAACAACGTGCAATGATCTCCTGCGCACAGGTACAAACCCAGTAACAGTAATATATTGGTAAAACGTCCATTCATGGCAGAGGACTACTCCCCAGCAAGCACAGGATCGAAGAAGACCGCTCACCTTTATCCAACAAATTTATCGGTCTCTTAATCGATCCCACAAAACTGGGCTACACAAACCGCTAGATAAATAGATACAGAGAGAATCCAAGTGCCAAATCCTTCTAACATATATATATATATATAGGAAAAATCAATCTGCAGGCCCCAGATGTTAATTAATGCTACTGATCATAACAAAATTTCATGAAACTGCATGATTAACCTGCTCTGTAATCTGTATTGCCTTTAATTTCCATTCTTTGAGCGAAAAGAAAATTACAAAGCATCGAAACCCAATACAATTTGATGTTTCGTTCAGCAATAAACGTAGTACTACGACATCATTAACCTGCACTCGAGGAAACCTCTCCAGGCGTTTTTGAAGAAGGTGCAGCATATCTTGCAGAGAATCCACGTTGTAAAACTTCCTCATCGTCATCGTCCCAACGACCTTCATCGAAGTTCAGAGCATAACTTAAAGGGTCGTACCTAAATCTGCCACCAAGTTTATCCACACCTCTCTTTCTTGTATTAGTACTACTTCTTACAGCTGCTCTTTGTCGTGTCCATGGAAGCTTAAGCTTGAGACAGCCCCAGCATGAAAGTAACCCTTCATTATCTGCGCTTCTGGGATACGTAATTTTCTCCATGATAATTTTCGAGAGCTTTTCGAAAAGAAACTTTCAAGTTTGGAAATGTATAAGATCGATGGATAATGATCATAAATTCAAAGGGTCGTGGGGATTTTCTCTCTATCTCCGTTTTCTTGTTTCTGTTGAGGATTTATAGTGTGTGGTAGAGAAGTTGGATGATATAAGGCATGCAAAAGGGAATATGATCCTTTTGTTTCTAGGAAAATGACCCCAATGTGGAAGAGAAAAAAGTAGGCCCAATGGTCGGTATACTTGGGAGAGAAGGGTCATGATTATTTGTCGTCTTTGGTTGATTTTGGTTTGACAAGAGAATCTTTGTGCGCATGAATGGGCATGGTTGTCTTCGCACCATTGGACCTCTTCAACATTAATAAATCTAAAGGATCAGACCAACCAGGAATACAAGACAAATGTATATATATATATATATATAAATATATATATGGGCAGTATTTGCTATTGTCATCTAAAATATGGGAAAGATACCGTATCAATCTAAAGAACTGAATTTAACTAATTGAAAGCTAATTCCAAACTTTGTTTGTAGGTCGAGTTCATGTCAAAGAATAATTTAATAAGGATTGATTCGACGTATAGATTAAGATAGATAGTTGTTTTAGGTAATGATATTATACAATATTACAACATAGTACTTAGATATTATGTCTTAGTATCAGTCTAGAAAATAGATCGTACTGTAGTATTACACAAAAGCGGTGGATATTGGAGGTAATCATAAATATGTTAATGGATCCTCAGCCAACTTGCCAAGTGAACTCGCACGTCATGTGGATTATTGTGACAAGCCGTGTGCGCGTGGTTTAGAAGGCTCGTCATGACTCCAGCCAAATGCTAGAAAAAAACACTTGCTCCGTACAAAAATTTAGTGTGAAAAGTTTACATCTGAATTCATTAATTTGGTCGATAAAATTCTTTTTATTTTAAAATAAATTTGACGATTGACAAAGCCTTCTCAAAATTTTGGTGGAGATTCTCTCTTGAAAAAATAAAAAATCTCACACCCAAATCTTGGAACTCGATTTGCAAATCCAAATTCATTGGGGGCTTTGGTCTTAGATTGACCTCATATTTTAACAAAAACTCTTTTGTGCAAATTAGGTTAGAATATAATCAATGAGACCAATGCCATTTCTTCAACACCCTTTCAAAAGCTTCTGAATCTTGGACCTAGAAATGCATTCTCAAACAAAGGGACTTTTTAAAACAGAGCATGTGTGCTTTTAGATTAACAATGGCACAAGTACAAAGGTTTGGTCAGACTCTTCGATTCCAACTCAACCAAACTTCCAGCCAATTCCAAAAAACAGTTCCATCGACATAGATAGGACCCTTGCTGTCTCCGAGCTCATCATAGAAGAACCTAGAAGATGGCACATCGTTTTACTACAAGCTCTGTTCCACCCTGATACTGTGACTGAAATCTTGAAAATCCCATTATCCCAAACTAACTTTCATGTACAGGAGGATAAATTTCGATGGATGCACCATTCTTCAGGAAGTTTCTCTGTTAAATCTGTCTACGTTGCCATTACCATGAACTCCACCCTAGGAGCATTCAAACATTTGGAATAGAGCTGTAATCAAGCCAAGTCGAGTCGGTCTTTGGCTTGCCGAGCTTGGCTCGACTCAAAATTCTTGAGCTCAAACTCAAGCTTGAGCTCGATATATTTTTTGTATTCTTTATTCAAGCTCGACTCGATAAGTTAAACTCTCAACTCGAGTTCGATATTTTATTTTATTCTTTATTCAAGCTCGACTCGATAAGCTAAACTCTTAACTAGAACTCGAGCTTGTCCCACAAACGAGTTTGAGTCGAGTCGAGCCGAGCTCGATCTCGAATTGTTTATTTTTTAATTTTTTGAATAAGATTTAATAATTAATAAATTAAACAAATAAAAATTAAAAAATCTAATATTGAATTTATACAACTAACAAGTAGAACCTCTATTGAATTATAAAATTTTTAAAAATTTAAAAATAATTAATATTTAACTAGTTGATATTTATCAAAATTAAATAACAATATATTATATGCCTACATATATTATTAATATATATACTTAATATGATAGCATATATCTATTTCATATATGATTCTCATATACTAGTATATGAAATTATTAACTTTTATTGATTAATTATTATACAAATTATAAAATATACCTATGAAGTATATTCACTATATAGACATAAGTAATTAGATTATATATTATATATTTAATTATAAAAGTGTTATGCTTATAGTATTAGCTAATACATATATATATGTATATATACATAGGTGTATGTATATATTTATCAATATATAAATAAGCTAACGAGTCGACTCGAGCATAAACGAGCGGGCCTTAACGAGCCTTAGCCGAGTCGAGTCAAGTTTTGTCGGGTATGTGTCGTTTACAAATCGAGCAAATATCTACTTTTATGAACGAGTTTTTTTTTTTTCACGAGTCGAGTTTTATTTGAATTTAATCGAACGAGTACCAAATAGGCTATCGAATAGACTGGTTCATTTACAGTCCTAATTTGAAAAAAGAGTAATTCTACAGATCAGCCACCATAGAAACCCCACACCCCACACTTATAGCTTTTTCATAGAGTGTGAGAATGTTTTTCATAAGGTGTAGGGGTATTTTTCATAGGGTGTGGGGTCGTGAATAGTGGTTAATGAAAAAGATTTTTCTTGAAAAAAACTTGAAAAAATCAAGATACAAGACAGACTAAACCCACTAAGCTGAAAAATTCTCAATAACATAATTCTCACTAAGTCCTTGGTGAAAAGATTTGCTCCTCTAATAGAGGAAGAAACACATTGCCCCATTTGCAACAGTGAGGAAGAGACCCAAACTCATTTGTTTTTAACTTGCCCTTTCATTAGAATTCTTTGGAGACACTCCCCTTGGCCTTTGAATATCTCCTGTTTCACGAACCATGAGATCAGTAAATGGATTGAATGCATAATTTCCCCCACAAAAAAGCTGAACATTTCACCTAGTGAGAAGCAAAACTTCCAAATCTTTGCTATTAATGCTATGGATAGTATCTGGTTTTTAAGAAATAGGATTATCCACGAGTCTTTAATCCCAAATATTGGTCTTCCAACTTTGTCATCACAAAGCATATTGAAATCCAGAATCCAAACCAGGGTGAAGCCACTGTGATGTGCATTAGACTTGCAGAAGCTCAGCTCAACCAAATCAAGAAAATAGTCATTGCAAGAGACTCTGTTGTGGTATTGCAAGCTGCAAATGATCCTAAAAAAACCTCAAATTGGACTATTCAACCCATAGTCAGCGACATTAGAAGTTCATTAAAATCCCTTGAAAGCTGGCAAACCAGGAAAATGAACCTGGTTCAAATTGCCAAACCTGCTGATATAATATATATTTATATAATTTTTAAGTAAAGCAATGCTATTTAACTTAATACACATATCGTTTAGGGAAAAAAATTAAAATAAAATAACGTCGTTTTTGTTTAGAATTAGGGTTTGAGCACCTCAAGCCCCTCCCTTCCTTCTTCTTCTCACGATCTCATTTCTCTCTTCACATTCTCACTCCTCTCTGACTCTCATGTAGCGGCAGCACATCTCTCTCTCTCTCTCTCTCTCTCTCTCTCTCATCATGACGCGAACGTGGCAATGTGACACCATTCTCTCTCTCATCGCAACGTTCTCTCCATTCTCTCTCATCACACCACCGACGAACCAATCGGATTCATGCCGAGACCAATGCCACTGATTTTCTCCAAAGTAACCGGCCGATTTTAAACATGTTTAAAAGTTGTCGGTTCAATTTTAATTTTGGATCAAAATCGAACCGTAGCTGTCAATTTTCACCCTTAAGTAAAGTAGTCTCAACTCACTATTATTCATAAACTATTTATATTTTTTTACTATTATGTACAAATAATCTGAGATCATCTTAGCATCCAAACGTAGCCTAAGTCATATCAACATGCAAATCTATGTGTATAATTTATGTGTAGACTTAAAACTTTTCAAATACTTATAATGCTCCTCATTATTCTTTTTTGTTAATCATTCTCTCATTATTCTCAACGTGCAACTTTAAAATTTGAGAACATATCATGAATAATGTTGTGTTGAAAAATATCATAAGATTTTAAGGAATAGTGAATATTAAATGTTAGCCATGATGCGTTGAATAATTGAATTTCCAACCATCCTGCCAGTGCCAGCAGAGGGATCAGCAGGGTAAAGTCAGGCAAAAAAAACAGCTACTCCAAAACATTATTGTCAAAGCAACACAAGATCACGCACTTTCACCTTCCATTAGTGATGTCGACAGCAATAATTTTTACCTACTCTGAGACATCAGAAAATAAAAAAATAAGAAAAATTGACAAGCACACCAAGAAGTTGGCAAGAGCCACCAAAAATCAGCATGCCAAGAAATCACGCTGCTGCTGGATTTATTGTAAAATCTGTAATATTATCATGCCATAAAAATACAACGCACACCTAAACCAACATGATCGCAGCACAACACGTCTAGGAATTGTTTTGGCAATATACATATACACACAAAATGCCAAATTGGAATTGAACCGACCAGCAGGAGTGCTGCAAATAACACCTAACTCGTACTTGAGAAAACCGGATAGCTTAGCTGGTCAGGCATTGGGTTTGCTCTCCAATGGCCACCAGTTCGAATTCCCTTAGAGCAACTAGAAGTTTACTTAATCGTTAACTTCAGGACCCTATGAGATTAGTCGAGATGCGCGCAAGCTTGGCCAAACACCCACGGTTATCAAAAAAAAAAAAAACCTCTTACTCAAGAACGTTTCCATACAAGCAGTGCACTTCCAACGTTTAAATACCATGAGAAGCAACAATTAGCTTAAGACGCAAATCATATTAATCTTATGCGTGTAACCTCCAATACAGAGTATCTAGAGGTAAACCAAGCAAATGCTCTGCTCATGGATATAGAATGATAAATCTTTTTTTTATAAGTAAAAATAAAATGATAAGTCTGAAGATTCCTTATATAAAATAGAATCACGATATTGAGGGACACGACTATATACTTTAGCAAAAGTCATCATAGGAAACTCCTGCAGTGTCTGAGATGATTGCCGCATCAATAATAACTAAGAGACTGATGCAACTTTCAGAAGTATATATAACTCATATGAAAAAGAGATAAACAAGTGCATATATGTTAATGAGAGGTAGAGGAAGAATAACCCAAAGATCAAACAGAGTGACAACAAGATTACATGACTATCCACCAAAATTGATCTATGATTTCTCTCCTTCCGGCAAAGCAGATAAGAAACCAATAGACTTCAGAATCTTAAGGAGTCATTACTATTGGGGCTAACAAAATCCAGGGGCATAAGCCACCGGTGACCAGCCATCCAAGAGAAAAAGATGAAATGCATTACAGACTACATCCTGCCTGCTACCTGTTCTGCCCAGCTTTTCTTCACAACCCCTCTGGAGCACAATTGATGCAGTAGCTCCAAAGCCTCCTTCGCTAAACCTTCACTAGCTATGCCTTCAATGAGAATGGTGTAGGTAGCTTCGGTAGGTTTGCATCCTCTAGATACCATATAAGCCAAGAAATCAATTGCACGGCTGGTTTTATGAGCCTTGCAAAGTCCCCACATGACTGAGTTGTAAGTAATAGCATTGGGCTTGAGACCCAATACCTCCAAGTTGTGAAAAAACTTGATTGCTTCATCAACCTTTCCTTCTCTACTAAGCCCTCCTACAAGTGAGGAGTAGGTGATTATATCTGGTTTAAGACCCTTTCCCTGCATCTCATCCAAAAGTTCTATTGCACGTTCAGTTTGCCCCACCTTTGAAAGTCCATCAATCACTGTATTATATGTGATCAAAACAGGAGAGCAACCCTTGGTACTTAGCTGATCAAGTATCTCGACTGCAACATCAACCTTCCCATCTCTGCATAATGCAGTGAGCAAAGTATTGTAGGTCACAATATCAGGGTAACAGCCCCTAGACGACATTACATCCAGATACTCAATTGCTCTATCCATCTTCTTTTCTTTGCAAAATCCGTGAAGCAATGGATTGTAACTCAAGGAATTTGGAGTACAACCATGCTTAGGCATCTTCTCCAAGATGTCAATAGCTCGACCCAGTAGACCCTTTCGGCACAGGAAATTTATCAAGATATTGAAAGTAACAACGCTAGGAGAACACCCTTTGCGAAGCATTTCAGCTAATAGTCTTTCAGCATCCATCCACCTCCCAGTACTACACATGCTCCGCAAAATAATATTATGGGTAATTACATTGGGCTGGCAACCATATGATGGCATGTTGTTCAAGAACTTGATTGCTTCATCCAACCTTCCTTCTTTGCAAATCCCATTGATAAGAACATTGTAAGTAACAACATCAGGTTTGCATCCTTTGATCCTCATCTCATCTAAGAGCTTCATTGCTTGCCCAACTCCACTTTCCTTACAAGTTGCCTCAATCAGTATAGTATAAGTAATCACATCTGGATAACACTCCCTTTGCAATTGCCGGTCAAGAACTTCCATCGCTTGCTTCAATTTCCCACCATCACACAAAGTACGCAAAATCGTATTATATGTGACAACATCAGGAGCAATGCTCATTCGGTCCAAGACTCGTAAGGCATTATCAATCTCACCGGACCTACAATAACCACTGATCAAAACATTGTACGTTATAACATCCGGAACAGCTCCAGAGTCTTCCAAAATATCCATGACCTGAGTAGCCTTCCTGGTTTTACCAATCTTACAAAACCCACGGATTAGACTCGTGCAAGCGATAATATCAGGAATATCACCTTGATAAACCATGCTTTGGAGAAACTTAAACCCATCTTCTAATTCCCCATTTCTGACCAACTTTCTTAGGTGATTGTTACTCTCAGATTCCTCAAAACTCCGGGAAGACTGAGCCGTGGTCGACAAAGACCCTATACCATTTTCTGTTCCATTCAAATGCACCTGTGGGTTCAGCTCAACATGCTGCAATCTCCCATTTGAGCCAAGATTTTCGACCTTGGAAGCAGTAGAAACATTAAATCGTTGCAGTTTCCGGGGCCCGTCGGGTTTTTTACGCTGAATACAATCAGCGGACAGGAAGACATGGCGAGCTTTGCAGCCCAAACGGACTCTCCCCGAACGAAAGCCTGAAACCACTTTACTACTAACCCTAGCTTCAAAATTACTACAAATACTTCTAGTTCTAGTGCCCTCTCGATGAAAGTCTGGAAATGAGCAAAAGCCTTCAGGGATGTGCTTTGTGGGCACCATGAAATCCATAGTTTTCACCTTCTTGTGTATAACCAAAGCTCAACAATCAAAAAGCATACTTCAAAAGAAAAAATAGAGATTGAGAACTTTACCCTGGTGGAAAGTTTTTGGCATAGGGTGATAACTGTGAAACAATACCAAAAGCTACTCAAAATAGGCTTTGAGAGAGAGATATACGGAATGCTTACTGAGAGAATGGCCGACTGTGAGGAGGAGGGATAGCCGCCGGGTTGCTTATCCGATTTTTGTGTGTATGTTTTATCGTTTTCTGCAGCGGGTGTTGTGTGTAGCTGTGTGAGGAGAGGCTAGAGCCTGGTGGGAATTGGATCAGATGGGTAGGCCTAAGCATAATGACAATTCAAAAGCCCAAATCTAGAAGCCCAAGATCAATTCTCCAATACTAAATATACTCTGAGAAAACTATTTATTTTAAAGCCCGTTTTGAACGATCAATTCAGTTCAGTCTAATTTTAAATTGATTCTAACATTCAAGCATAACTCTTAAATTATTAAATTCATCTCAACTCAAAATCTCTTCACACGTAGAATTCACAATATTTTTCAACTCATCACATCTTTACACGCTGGACCCACAACCTTTTTTAACTTTCTATAAATACATCTAAACTCATCTTAGGTGGGTCATATAAAACTCACTCTACTATCTCAACTCAATATTATTTTATAAAAAATTCAACACAACTCAACATCTAAACGGGCCTAAAAGTCCAAAGAAGGTAAAAACAAGAAAATAAATCACAAACCAGCCCGATATCTTATTCGGCCAGAATTTAACAATTATGCCTAAAATCATCAATGTTATTGAGCATATGACAAGGTCAATTTAAAAAATGTCATGTCCCTTCATTATAAAAAATAAGTTCTTGTCGCTTGCTCAAAAGACGTGGCAATTTTTAAAGAATAATGTTAAGTACAAGTATCACAAGTTTTGCCTAAACTTTTTATAAAAAAGTAGATTCCACAAAAAATAATAATTTTTTTTAATACTTTTTCAAGATGTGGTACAATTTTTTACAAAAACTTAACACGACTTATTTATTTAATACTTGTACAAATTATTTCCTTTGTTTAAAACTTTAAATGGATCAGAGGAAGTAATTTGGAGGTAAATTTTGTCCTTGCAACACTAAGCTCGCATCACGCCTCCATTACCTGAACAACACGTGGTTAGGAGTGTAATCAGTCTGGTTCGGTCCGGTTTTGGATATATTTTAGAACTGAACCAGTATATACCGGTTTTGAGATTTGAAAAATCGATACCATATCCGTTATATCTCTAAACTGGTACTTCCGATTTTACGGGTTCTGGTCTAGTTCGGTCTAGTTTTTTCGGTATATTATATAGTATATTTAATATAGTATATTATAATATATAATAATATAGTGATAATATATTGTAGTATATTAGAATATATATTATAATTGTATTATTGACTATTGTGATATATTATAGTATATTATAATATATAGTGATTTAGTATTAGTATAACTATTAATACAATAGACTACAATGATATAAGATTTTAAAAATTAATATTATATTAATTAGTAATTTATCATACAATATGAAATTATTTTTTATATAATTATATATTATATATATATAAATTATATATAATATAAAAAATCATATAAAAGATATTTTATACAATATACAAAATTAAAATATATATATGAACCGATCTGGTTCGATTCGGTCCAGTATTAGAAAAAGAAAAATTAGAACCAGACCAATTTTGATCAATTTTGATAAAAATGAAACCGTACCAGACCAAACCTACCAGTCCGGTCTGGTTTGGTTTACCAATTTAGCCTCTCTCTTTTTCACTCCTACGCGTAGTATCCCAACTCTTGTGTTTTATACGATGTTAGAAAAGAAAAAACCTATTTTTTTTTTAATACCTAACGTACGTAGCACTGAAGTTGATCTCAGGATGTAGTGCTGTTTTATTCGGATCTCTTCTTTTCCAGACAAAGGACACCATTAATCAAGTGGACTAGCAGCAGAGAGAGACTGATTCAAGTTATGTAAATGTGCTCGAGAGCTACCTATTCTATTTAACAATCTATCTGTACCTTAAACCATCTGAATATATACTGATATGGCTCATGTCTATATTAATCTTCTGGGCTCTGCGCTTGAGCCAATCACGAATATCCCTTGGCCCAATAATATCTCCCGAAACATTCACCATCCCAAAGGTGAATGAATGCCAAAACAATCCATCTCCTTCCTCAGAGCAAGCCAGTAAAGTTTACAGCGTAAACCAAAATAAATATTCCAATATGAACAAGCATGCATGTCACTTAATTTAATAAAGAGATCAGTACGAAGATCACGAGCACAGCAAGTATGCGGTCAGCCTAGCTAATTTCCAGGTACAAGCCCTAAGGCTAGGTTTAGATGTTGAGATGAGTTGAGTTGAGTCGAGTGAATTGTAAATAGTAATATTTTGCAGGTTCTATTGAGATAGATTTAACTTTTTTATATTGATATGAGTTTAACTTTTTTATAAGAATTTGAAAAAGTAGTGGATTCTATTAATGATTGGTTTAAAATGAGTTGAGATAAGTTGAGTTTGGTTCAACAAGCAAATACAACTAAATAGACAAGTTCTACACAGATTCTTTGTAAAAAGGTGGGTCTTACTTTTTTTCAAAGTACGGTTCACTTCTTTACAAAAATATGCACGAAACTTATATATTTGAACTGATTAACTTTTTTACAAAGGGATGAACGAAACTTATCTATTTAAACTTGTACGAATCACTTCTTTAAAATTATCTTGCATGGATCTGTCAGTGAGTTTCAATATGGTGCTACGCTTTATTAGCTTAAAAGTGAGCACGCTTATCATGCATGACTTGGCACCTTCTCTATCTCTCCCTCTTTCGACCCTTTACCAGACTTGAGAATACATATGCACCTAACGACCATGCAAGGTGCATGGCCCGCCCAACATCATCATCTATATTGCATCCGGTGATCAACAAATATAATATGGATAATACTACTCTCATAGTTCCATTCTACTATTATGATTTTTTTATTTATTTAATAATTAGAGAAGTATTTTTTAATAATATTATTATTTTTTTAATTTTTTTAAAAATATTTAAAAGTATTAAAAAATACATATATGAAAAAACAAAAAATAAAAAATCCTAAAACTAACGGTAGCTCCCGCGGGAGTTCATGTGACTGTAGCATGATCCATATAAAATATATATATGCATCTATATCTATACATAGCAGTTTCAATTAGTCACGAGCAATATTTAATTGACAAGTCTAACCGGCTATAGAAAAAAATGCCACAAATATTCGATAATTAAATGGAAATATTATATATTTATATATAATCAGTATCTCATCACGATCACACCCTATTCATGATTTTCAGTGCATTAGCTTTTTTACACATGGCCTAGCGACTCGTGCACGTCTCTGACATCATTGGCAACCGAGCAAAGAAATCAAGAAAGAAAGAAAACGTTAAAGAATGAATCTTCCTCTCTAGTTCAAGCAAACCCTAGCCAATTCTCACTCAGTACGTAAGCTAGCTACCTAGCTAGCTTTAATTAAAAACTATTTCCAGACTGAGGAGGCAATAATTAAGACATATGTATATATATATATATGTATATATATAATAGATCATCATCGATATATGGAGATCGATTTTCTCCTCGACACAAGATTCCATCCTTTTTAGCAAAATCTGCCTTTATAATATTATTAGTTCCTAGCTTGAAAGATCGAGTTCAATCCTAGCCTGCTTGATTCGGAAGCTGCATCCCATAATTCAGAACTCTTTTTTGTTCTGCGAAAAGAAAGAAAAGAGACAACCAAGGACATCATCATCACCATGTCTGCAGGGGTGCAATTGCATATTAAGGACAGCCATGTAAGTTATGAATATATATACATACACTCTTTAATTTATACATATATATATGTGGAAATTAAAGAGTGGACACATAAATGCATAAACATGCTTTAATTATTAGATAGGTATAATTATATATATAGATGATAAATTATAAGTTCCCATTTTATATAATATATGCACAATATTTAAGGACTTCTAAATTCATTTTGCTCCTCCAGCTTGATCTTAACTTCCTAACTATCTTAATCTGCATGCATGCTAACTTATAAGTAATCAATATTAATACATTTTAATTAGTTTAGGTAGCCATGATCATCGGACTCTTGTATGTTCATGTGCAGGTGACAATGGATAATGGTATACTCCAAGTAACATTATCAAATCCAGATGGAATTGTGACTGGGATAAAATATAACGGCATCCACAATTTGCTTGAAGTTCTCAATGAGGAGGTCAATAGAGGGTAATCTCCTTATTAAAATTGCTCTTTAAATTTTTCTTAGATCTTGGGGTCTTCTTAATTTGATCTCTCTTTTCTTCTTCTTCTTCCTTCTTTTAAGGAAAAGGAGGGGTTGTTAATGTTTTACATAGCTACATGTGTTACATATTTTGGGTGAAATATGTAGGTACTGGGACCTTGTCTGGAGTGAAACAGGAAGTACAGGAACAACGGGTACATTCGATGTGTATGTAGAACCTGCAACGATGAAAAAGCCTTTATTTTTTTTTCCAAAAATATATATGCACCACCTTGCCTTTATAATATTCATTTCTTTTGGTTCATCATCGACACCGATCCCTTTTTTTACTGGTCGTCAAGAAATGATCATTACCATGCATGCATGCAGGATCAAAGGAACAAGTTTTAGGGTTGTAGTAGAAAATGAGGAACAGGTTGAGATCTCATTCACGAGGCTATGGGATCCCTCGCTTCAGGGAAAGCTCGTCCCCTTAAATATAGACAAAAGGTACGTTGTACTCCATGCATGCCACCGATCATATGCCACGGCTAGCTATATAGCATGCAATTAATTAATGATGATGATGATTAATTAGGTATATATATATATATATGATGTTTTGATCATGATCTGTATGTAGGTTTATAATGCTACGTGATTCCCCGGGCTTCTATACCTACGCCATCTACGATCACTTAAAGGAATGGCCTCCTTTCAACCTCCCACAGACCAGGATTGTCTTCAAACTCAGAAAAGACAAGTGCGTATACCCATGTAATATAATATATATATATATATGAATTAATTAATTATATTATGAACCTCATGCTCATGATATTAATTAGTTTCTTAAAATTAATGATATATATAAGGTTTCGCTACATGGCAGTAGCGGACAACAGACAGAGATACATGCCTCTTCCGGACGATCGGTTACCAGAAAGAGGTGAACCTCTGGCTACACCAGAAGCAGTCTTGCTCGTTGATCCTGTGGAGCCGGAGTTCAAGGGAGAGGTACTGTACACAATTCTTTAAGGCACTACAAGATATATGGCTTTTTTAGACAAAAGAAATCCAATTTCGTCCCAAAAAAGTTTAATATTTTCATCTCTATTTTGTCTCTAAATTAAAGACCTTCTCAAAAGGTTTTTGGAGAGAAAATTCAATTTTCTTTTCAAAAAATCATTTTTAGGGACGAAATTTGGTAGAAATCAGTCGAAACTGTTCAAACGGGAATTTTTTTTTTAGATGAACCAATTTCGTATTAAAAAATTGTACAAATTGAATATTTGTAAGTTCGAACCGACCCGTCCATTTGAACAAATTAAAATTTTGATTTGGACAAATAACCATATTTGATCATGTTCGAACAAACGGAGTGTTCAAGCCAATAAACTTTATTCGAATGACTTTTGTTCGAATATAAATTATGTTCGTTCAAACTGTATTTATCGTTTATCATTCAAATGGATTATTTTTTGTTCCAATTGGTCTGTTTTTGTTCGGATGGATTTAGAAATAGTAATTTATCGTTAGAACGGTATTAATCATATAGAATATAATTTAATTGATTAAAAAATCATATTAGTATTACATAAATTGTAATTCAAACATCAATTATTTAAATATTTTGGAACATAATAATGGAAAGACAATGAAAGAAAAAAATAAATTTTAAGATTGTGGTAGTGGTATAGAGTTTTGAGACATAATTAACTGCAACTGTTCAAGTACAGCTTTTTGTACCTCTGTCCCCAGTCTTCTCTGCATGTTTTCTTCTAATGATTTGTCCAAGAGTTTTGCTACTCATCATCCCCACATACCACACTTTTTTTTTTCTTAAACTTATTGAATTTTTCTATCTATCATCCATAAAGCTCACATTTAGTAAGATAAAATAAATAAATAAATGTGGTATGTGGTGTGTAAAGATGAAGAATATAATTTTTCTTACAAATCTAAATAGATAAATTTGCACAATTTCTTTATAAAAAAGTAGTCTCACTGTGAAAAAATATAAAAAAATTATTCATTTTTATCTGCTTTTTTACAAACGGCATACTCATGATACAATTACAATAAATACAACTAGGGATACAATTTTTTTTCTTTAAATCGAGAAACGCAAATTATTGAAATCGTTTAGGTTATACTATATACATAGGAATAATTTGTTAAATATTATGGTTGTAGGTGGATGACAAGTACCAGTATTCGTGTGAGAACAAAGATC
>QEOT01005759.1:148181-168425 GCA_003123785.1 Pterocarya stenoptera
TGTTGATTTTTAAGAAAAAATTATGTATATTTTGAGTTTTAGCAAGAACTCGATTATATATATTTTTATGTTTTTGGAAAAAGAAAAACTGTGTTATCATGAAGGCTTTTTAGGGGGTGAGAGGAGTTATTTCAATTCTTTTGGGGCCAAAGATATATATATATATATTTTTGTCAGAATTGAGGTAAAAAAAAGATTTTTAAAAGAGAAATAATATTTAAAATCATAGAGTGCGTTAACGTTATGCTCTAATTTCTTTAAAAATAATGAATAAATATAAGACTCACATTAAAAAAAATTATTTTTTAAAAATTAACTCCACCATTTTTAAAAATAATTACTCAAACTGTAAGCAAGTATTGTTCTTTTCAAAATCCCGATCCGTCTCTGCCAATATATATAATCTCAAGGAAAAAGTTAGGAATCCCGCTTGGAGGTATCGCTCCATTATTTATTTATTTATTTATTTAGTGATTAAAAAATGTTGTTTGATAATATTATAATTTTTTTTAAATATTTTTTTTAAAATATAAAAAAAAAAATTTAAAAATAATCTAACAAGAATTCCGAGCGATAATCTCAACGGTAGGTGTAGACCCACCCATAAGCTCAAACCTATGAGACAGCACTGATTAATTTAAAGTGGAATCATTTTATTCAGATGAAGATTGAAGTTGAAAGCTGGCCCTACCATTTTCCAGCTTCCGAGGATTTTCCATCATCCGATCAAAGGGGCAGTGTTCGTGGTAGATTGCTTATTCGAGACAGGTAAGTTCCTTAATCGCCTTCAACTCATGTCCCGTGACCAGTCTTTGATTCTTTTACGTTAACTCTTGTATCAATATTAATGATTGTGTCGAGTCCTCCTGGGATTAGTCGATTATGTCATAATAATTACACAATTGTTTTTGGATTATCTTTAATAAATAAGTAATACTATTTATAATCGTGAGATGTGTAAATCTCGTACAATCTATTTGAGAAAGAATGAGATCTATTATTAAAAAATTAATTTTCTTTTTATATGCATTTCGTATTTATTTATTTTTTTTAAAAGCACTTACACAGTCACAACTGTAACTATTTTACAAAGTAAATATCTTTTAAATCGATTTGTAAATATAAGTTTTTTATATTCACATAGAATGACTGAAAAAAAATAAAAAAAAAAATAAAAATAAATAACCACCACCTTAAAATGGACCAAAGATTGTAGTTGGGTGCTTTGCGCAGGTATTCAAGTGACGAATGTATTCCCGCAAACTTCGCTTACGTCGGCTTGGCCCCACCTGGAGAGCCTGGATCCTGGCAAACAGAATGCAAGGTATTTTAAATGGAAAATGTAGAGCATCCCGCCCCAACTATCTTTAGGATTTACCGCTTGTATTATAATGTTTTTTTAAAAATTTTTTTTTTATATAAATGTTTTTAATAATTTTAAACATTTAAAAAAAATAAAAAAATTCATAATTTCATTAAAATATAATTCCTTAATCATGAAATAAAAATAAAAAAATTTTTTATTTTACTTTGTGATTAAAGAAATATTTTTAAATGTTTTTTTTTTTTACTTTCTGATTAAGAAAGTATTTTTTTAATGATGTTGTGAATTTTTTTTTAAAATATTTAAAATTATTAAAAAAATTTATATAAAAAAAGAACTAAAAAAACATATAAAAAACACATGATAAGCCCAGCGGGGCTGTAGCATGGTCCTTTTAAATTCATCATATTATAAGCATTATTGTTATTATGTATGACAATAAATATAACATAATTTATTTTAAGAAAAAGTTTGTTCTCTTTATTTAAGATTTCTCTTCTTCAATTACACTCACGTGATAAGTTTTAAGGCATTATAAATGCATTATACCAATTGGTATTATTAAAGATAATAAAATGTAGTGAAATAATTTATACAGTCTTAGAGTATGCATATTCTCCACATATTCTCTTTGAAAAAAATTGACAAATTTACTTGCACATAACAATTCATTTTTTAATGGCGGACCTAATTTTTATTCAAATGGAGTACTTCATGTATACTCGAAGATTATATCTAACATTATTTTAAAACACGATAACAACTCTAAACCCCTGTGACTCACTAGGGTTACCAGTTTTGGACCGAAGCAGATGCATGTGGCTGTTTCTCCCTAAATCACATACGAACAGGCGATTACAATCTTTATGCATGGATTCCTGGAATTATTGGTGACTATAGGTGTGATGTTGTCATTACCATAACTGCAGGTCCGATTCTTATTTTTGAAAAACTTTTCTAATTAAAAAGTTACAAATTTGTTTAATTTAGCATGCATGCTAGAGTATTTGTATAAAATAAATAAATAAATGTATGATATATAAATATATATATATAATTACAGGTTATGATATGAACTTGGGAGACCTAATATTTGAGCCACCAAGAGATGGTCCTACAATGTGGGAAATAGGGATTCCAGATCGCTCTGCTGCTGAATTCTACATCCCCGATCCTAATCCAAAGTATATCAACAAGCTTTATGTGAATCATCCCGACAGGTATATTTATTTAGTTCTTAATTACTACTACAAATACATATATAAATGATCTATATACTTGTTAATTTTCATTACATAATACATTATTTTTCAAATTTTCTATATACTTATCTTTCAATTAAGAAAAAATATATATTATTTTTCATATTGAATTTCATCGTTTTAATTACAGGTTTAGACAGTACGGATTGTGGGAAAGATATGCAGATCTATATCCCAATGAGGATTTGGTTTACACAGTGGGTGTTAATGATTATAGGAAAGACTGGTTTTTTGCTCAGGTTACTAGGTACCAACAGTTCTTCCCAACTATTTGCTTATCAATAATGTTAGGTATAGTCTGCATGCATTCTTTTTTCTTTTTCTTTTTAAGTTGAGTTTATCATTAAAAAAGTAATTTTTTTATATAATAATGATTTACTTACTTTTTTTTCAAAAGGAATACACGAATCTTATACACATTATGACTCTAAATATCATTTTTATTTGCTTATATATATAGTTAGCATTAATTATAGTTATGTCAATATCTGAATTAAACGATAGAAACTTTCTTATCCCCCAAACAGGAGTTATATCTATACACACCAATACATGAATATTCAATATATAAATATATATATATTATGCTTTTGTTGCGACTATGTTAGGAAAGTAGATGAGGAAACATATCAAGGAACCACATGGCAAATCAAGTTCCAACTTCCCCAAGTAGATACAATCGGAGTTTATAAACTGCGATTGGCACTTGCAACAGTGAATGCCTCTGAATTACAGGTTTGGACCTTAAGCGTTGATCATGAGCATACGCATGCATATATATATATATATATATATAATTTTGATTGATCTTGTAATTAAATCCAATGTGTTCTATTTTATTTTTATTTTCCCTTTTCCCTTGAAAAAGGTTCGGGTAAACGATCCGGAAGCAAATCCTCCCATGTTTACAACTGGAGTAATTGGGCACGACAACACAATTGCCAGACATGGAATCCATGGACTATACCGGCTGTACAACGTTGAAGTGCCAGGAGCTTTGCTCCTGATTGGGGACAATACCATTTTCCTTACACAAACATCGGTCACAGGCCCTTTTCAGGGGATCATGTATGACTACATTCGTTTTGAAGGCCCACCTTCCTAGCTAGCTAGCTAGCTACTGATCTTAAATATTAATATTAGTACTCCAACAAATTAAAGAACCTGGATAATTTGTATCAGTCGTACATTATATGCATGTACATCTTCAATATTTGAGTGTATAAACCCAAATAAAATTCTAGCTACTTAATTCCATATATAAAACTAGGGGTGAGATAGTTCCGATATGAAATTATTGAGATCGATCTCAAACTTAGTACTACAAGTTACCACAAAGCGTCAAGTAAATCATCAACTCTCGCTGCATGGATTAAATGTTACAATAATATAAATTGTTGAGAACTGGTTTTTTTTTTGATAACCGAGGGTATCTAGGTCAGTTTGCGCGCACCATGACTAATTTTATAGAGTTCTAAAATTAACGACCAGGTAATAAACTTCCAATGGTCCTAAGGGAACTCGAACTGGTGATCATTGGGGAGTAAATCCAAAACCGAACCAACTGAACTACCCTTCATAATTGTTAAGAACTGTTATAGCCACATTCAGATTTCATAAAAATAAATTCTAATATGACTTTATGTGATACGTTAGATCTACTTTACAATAAAAATAATTTTATAATATAACGTACCACATTATAAAGTACCACATTATACTACGTCAATTTGTGAGTTTAATTTTAAAATTATCTCTCTAAATTTTTTACACCCGAGAGGTTCGATCCTGAACTAAACATAGGGAAAAGTACCCAAGTTCCTCAAAATAGGCAAATTAGCATCTGCACAAATGCATATATATGGCCTCCCTCGGTGGCTATACATTTCATATGAATAACGGGTATCAAGCCTCCAAAAGTACATTTAACTTAGCATTTGGATATTTTCAAAAAAAAAAAAAAAAACTTAGCATTTGGATATAAATAGTTATGCACAATATATTACATAGTTTTTTCAAGTCTCTTCTTTGTTTCCTCGGCAGCATCAGCAGCTTCGACCTGCATCTTTGCAGCCTTTAGGTCTGCTTCGCTCGCTTCTCTCTCGCTCCTTGCCGTCATCTTCTTCGCCTTTTTCCCATTTTTACACATCAAAAAAACGTATAGACCCACAACACACACACCTATAAGTATATATTCAGCAGCTCTTAATTATCTGAAATCTTTTTTGTTTCTGTTTTAGTACTTTGGGGATATTAATTAATTATAAGGTCTTCTCAAATATTATTGTTGCCAATAAAAAAATTAATATTCGTGTGTCAATTTTCACTATTTAGAATACCACGATGCGTGTGGGTAAACATGTAGGAAACTGGTAAGGGATCAGCAGAAGAAACAAGGAAGAGTGAGAGAGCGAAATGAGTACCAGGCCTGTGAAGGAGGCTTTGATATAGCTAAAACCCTCTTGCATCGAAGTTGAGAACCACAAGCAGTCCTTCTTCATTCTTGACATTGCTGCTGACGATCGTGGTTTTCTCTTAGCCGAGGCTTCCGCCGGCGGTGGCGAAGACCTGATCTCTTCCATCGATCTCGCTCTCGCTCTCTCCCTAATGAATCCGTGATGGATTGGGGGTGAAGAGCTAAAACAGTGTTAATCGACTGCTTTCTTCTCGAGGGCTACACGTTCGTGCAGCTTCTTCCTCTACGTGTCAGCTTTAGACCCCACCCACGTATTCATTCTCGAGCCAGCGGAATGAAAATCCTTGGGCCTCACTGGGAATAATCTAGCGGGTCTAAGCCCAGTGGTTCGGGCTGAACCAACCCTAAATATGTACTTTAAAGGTTCTTTTTTGATATTTATGTTGTTTTGTTTTTTTGTTGGTTTTTTTGTTTTTTGGTAGGCGATATTTATGTTGTTTTGAATTGGAATATTTAATATAAAACAATATCACTGTTCGTAAATTCAATCATATCAGTTGTCAGTTGATGTATCACACTTTAAATAATTTAATAGATTAAACATTAAAAATATCATTCATTCAACTTACATTAAAGTATAATTTAGATGAAAATATAGTCTCGTCTCATCTTATTCTTCTTTATCTCATTTTAATATTTAAACAATATAAATATAAATATTTTTTAATTTTAAATCTTCAATTTTTTCATTTAATAATTACTATTTTTTTAAATTTCAAAACAAAACACAAAAAACAATTAAACCTTTTCAAATCTTAAGAAAATTTATACTAAAAAATCATATTCTAACTTTATTCAACTTTTTCTCTTTCATTTTTAAAAACTCCATAAAAATATTTTGGTTCAAACTATTTTAATACTATTTACAAACCATTTTATTAATATTTACAAATTTCTTATATCATCTCAACATCAAAACAAGCCCTAATTAAGCATTACACTTGTGAGGCATCGTGGGTGTAAAAGACTGATGGACAGTCTTGGGCCAATTGTATCATTAAAGCTTAGTTTAATTTCACAAAGCTTTCAAACCTTCTCATCTCAACATCAAAACACAATTAAGATACAAATATTTTTTCATTTTAAATTTTGAAAATTTTCATTTAATCATTACGACTTTCTTAAAATTTCAAATAAAATATAAAAAAACAATTTAATTTTTTTTAAATCATCTTATTTCATTTTCTTTCATATGGATTCACTCTACAAAAATAATATTAAAAAATTTATAACTCTCTTTTAACTTTTAAATTTTTTTAAACTTTTTCTTTCTCATTTTTTAAAATTAAGTAAAAATACTAATTAAAATTATTTAACTAATCTAATTTATGTTATTATTATTTATAAATTTCTCATAGAAGTCTTAAATGGAAAAAAAAATAAATTGTGTGGGTATATTCGTCATTTCGTCTTTCAAGATCTGTCGCGGCTATATATACCCCCAAGCTACAAAAGCTAGGGTATAAAAAGCCCCAAATCACTCCCCCCAAATTCCTGCGGGAGCAAACGTTTAACGAGAGCGAGCTTCAGACGAAAAGCTCCTCCAAATCCTCGCCACCCGATCCTCTCGTAACCTTCGATTCCTCCATCAATTTTCCCATTTCTTACGTTTTATCATTTCTTTGATTGCTAATCTCTCTCTCTTTCTGACCTGTACAGTCTGCTAGGTTTTCTCCATTTTTCATAGTTGTGTTTTCTTTTTTCGATTCAAAATGCTTCGATTTCTGTATGTATTTGGATTCTCAATTTTTGGAGTGTGTGAATCTTCAGATCGTGTGCAGTGACGGAGAATGGCTACGTTCGAACTGTACCGGAGGTCGACGATCGGGATGTGCCTGACCGAGACTTTGGACGAGATGGTCCAGAGTGGTGCTCTCAATCCAAGCCTGGCCATAAAAGTTCTTGTCCAGTTCGACAAGGTACGGCTAGGCCTGGTTTCTCTTTGCTAACCGTTTCGAATCTGGATTTAGTGTTTGGGAGAGGAGTTTAATCTTTATCGACCCTTTTTTTAACGTATTATCATTTTAGTCTATGACTGAAGCTTTGGAAACTCAAGTGAAAGGCAAGGTCAGCATTAAGGTGAGCTTTTCTCCCTCTATCAGTTTTTTTTTTTTTTTTCAAATGAAGTTAATATTATTGTCGACTTTGGGTTTGTCAATTGTAAAGGGGACCCGACAGATTTTTTATTTCTTACTTTTTTATAGTTAATTTTTTTTATTGGTATTGTTTTTTTGGTTCCTATTATTCTGTTATTACATTAAAACCAGTGTCTGCTTTGGATGCTCGTCTAGTTAATGCGTGGTTTGGTGCTTATAATCATTTATGCGTTGAACTTACTGCAACACACGCACCGGGGAAAGATGCTAAATTTCCACCTGATTAGCATTTTGCAGTCGTAGCCGTCCAAGGCTCTTTGCTATTTTTATAGTGGAAAACTGCCGTTGTTCATGCTTTTTTTTTTTTTTGCTTGTTTGCCGTTGTTCATGCTAATTGATGGCACGTCATGTTGTTGGATGTGAGATTTAAGAAGGCAATATTTATTTCAGAATAATTAGTTGTGAAAGAATACAACTTAATTGTGGTCTTTTATGGTATCTATATTCTTCACATTGCTTTGCTTCCATTTCTTTCATCTAGGCAATGATATCGGCAAATGGTGGTTAAGTTTTATCGTAAAAGTAATAGAGTTAGGACCCATTCTCTATCCCATGGTGGAAGTTCTTGTCCCTTTTAAACCCATATTCTGAATTTTAAATAGACATGTGTTCATATTTCAGGCACAAATTGTAGTACCCTAATGCTCGAGTATACCCTGTGGGAGGGTATCTGATAGGTTTTTTGAACTAGAACATGCACTAACTATCTAATATACATTTAAGAGTATCTGAAGAATTAGCAGACCAGCGGTGCTCTGGTGGGATTTGGTACTTATTAGAATCCATTCTAGATGCATCCACGTGACGTAGTTGTTCCATTTAACAAAAAAGGAGTTGATGACATGATGCAGTTAAATTCCTTAAGCTATTACAAAATCTCATTATAGTTTCATTAATATCTATAAACCTCTTCTATACTTTAGGTTTGGCATAGAATCTGAAAACAAAACTTGTTAAAAGTTAATAGCTCCTTTGTGTATTTTCTTTTAGGTTTCTATTACACAGTTGTTGTTTTTATAAGTAAATTATTACACAGTTGTTGAAGTGTAAACCTCTTCAAGAGTTGTTCCTAAGAGTAGAGGAATCTGATTTGTTGTCTGTTGTGCTAAATATGAAAGTGATTATATTTACTTATAAAAAAAAAAAAACACAGTTGTGACCTTAACTGCTGTATTGAGTCAACGCTAATATGGTGGTTGGCGCCCACCCACTGCTTGGAATTGGGAGACTGGTATTTGAAATTTTAAGCATGCTACTTTATGAAATGCATCTTGTGATTTGGGTATCATAAGTTTTGAAAATTTCTGGTGTCATGGTGAAGTAAGGCCGGTTAATCAGTTATGGATCGTTTTGGATCGTTTTAAGATTAAACGGCACTCGCTTATTGGTCTTGTCTCAAGTTTTCATTTATTCAACTACTTGAATCAGTACTCACTCCATGTTTTTTTTTTTTTTTTTTTTAAGTAATCACTCCATGCTACCTCACAGATCCATTAATTTTTCTTAAGAATGTATTGTATTTGCTTCTTCAGCTGACAGGAGCCATCAATCTCAGTCTAGTAAAACTCCTTTCATTTTTTTCCCTAGTGGATGTGTTAAAACAAGTCTCATTGTTGTTTCCTTATATCCACTACAGGGACATCTGCACACCTACAGATTTTGCGACAATGTTTGGACCTTCATATTGCAGAATGCTTTGTTTAAGAATGAGGAATGCCAGGAGAATGTTGGCCGGGTGAAGATTGTGGCGTGTGATTCGAAGCTGCTCGCGCAATGAGATACCCATGGTCAGTTGTCTGTTTAATAAGGAGAATTTTACGGTCCTTTATTGTTAGTTGAGGGAAATGGTGGCAAGAAAGTGGGTGTTTGTTTGTTACATGTAGGAACTCAGTGAATTTTAGAGATTGATCGTGAATTGGCTACCACCCTTGATGATTGTAGTTATTTGATGTCACATGGGTTATGGTGCAAGTTTATGGGACAATTCTTCTTTCTTCATTCCCTTTTTTTCCTTGGTTAAATAACTTGCTACATCAGAAAAGGCTGAAAGGCTAGGGAAAAAGTTGGAGATACTATTGTGTTGATGTCGTGTTTTGCGTGTCCGGGCAACGTCCTTCAGACTGCGTCCAAGGGTGACCGTCTACGTATCCTGAATAATGAAAAAAGAGCTCACGAGGGATCAGAAAGGGGGACCGCGGGGTCCGTTGATCCTCCGATGCTAAAGTCAGTGAATCGGATATGAAGAAAATAAAAACTATTAAAGCATGTATCAATAAAACTTGATTACAGCGTGTATCTTGATTACCTTTTTTGCTTGTTGTCGACTGTCTTATTTATAGGGGCTGACCGGATCCTTCATATTATAGTGCTCCCACATTGCAGGGGATCATGTATCATAAACGCTTAGTGATCGAGCTAATCTTCTTGTCATGCTTTATCGAGCCAGTCTGCGCTAGAGGTCAGAGCACATGCTTCATCAAATGCGATTGATCATTTGTTTTGGGCCGCATTAAATGTAGCCTGCCCCCCTTTGGGCCGTATTAAATGTGACGTTCTTTCCACCGGGCAGCATTAAATGCGGCATTCTTTTTGCTTGGGCCGTACTTGGGCGGCTTATTTCTCCATCACTGTATATGTCGCAAGTCCCATCACATAGTTTCCGAACACTTTATCTCTTCTTTCCTAAGTTTCGTTTATGAATTGGGTCCGCTTAGGCTTCAACTTTTGGAGTTCTAATGTAAAATGATGTCCAGTCAATACTAGTACTTTCTAGAGTAGTCAGGGCTACGGGCCTTAATTAGGTCCATAATTTGCCTTGGGTTAGGCTTAATCTTCATACTGGCTTGATTTTGGGCTTTCGTCCTTAGGTCCCTAACTATGGAGGCTTTTTACACCCCACAGTACTCCGCTAATTTTTAGTACACGTGTGGGTTAGAAATTTTTTATTTGGATAATTAATTATTGATGCCACTTTCATTAATTAAGGTGGAGTTTTTGGCTCGTTCCGTGCACATGGAGGACAGATAAAATGTCATTTTGCCTTTTCGTGCTCAGGCGTCTCTTCGTACTTCATGTTGCTACTCAAAAACGCCTTTCAATTTTATTTCCACATTCCTTTCTATTTCTTCCTTCCCGTCTTTCTCCTCTTCGTCTTCAAGCTAACTTCTTCCAGATTTTCAAACCACTCCGAGTCTCTTTGAAATTCTCATGGCTTTGGCTGGCGAAACAGACTTCCGATACAATTACTTTGCTGGAAGAGGGTGGAGGTCGACTATGTTCAAGACTGATTTGCGTGCCTTTTGCAAAGATTTTTCCCTTCCAGATGAGACTTCCATTGAAGCTCCTTTTCCTCACACTACAATGGTGGACGAAGATGATCTGGCTCCAATGGTGGCGCTCTTCCCACAGATGTTCTACATTGGGTTGCGCCTGCCGATTTATCGCCTAATCCGTGACATTTTAGATTTTCTACAACTTGCCCCTGGACAACTTCACCCGAACGCCTGGTGTTTGGTTCTAGCCAGCTGTGTGACCTTTCGGATTGTCCTGACTGGTCGAGACGATTATCCCAATCTTACGGCTCGAAAGTTCCTATCGATATACCGGATCAACCGTCTCAACGGTAACCTTTACAGTTTCCAATCTCCTTCTTCGAAAAGATGTTACGCTTATTTAGAGAAAAAATATTCATCCCCAAAAGAGTGGTATCGGTGCTTCTTTTTCATCAGGGGGACCGGGTGGGAGTGACCAAGAGAAGAAGCAGAATGTAGAGAGTTTCCCATTCGGTCCGTCTGGGTAAGGTTCCAAATTCTAAATCTATTTCTATCGATTTATCGAAGAGGGAGAGGTCTAGGGTTTCCGCTGTGATATCCTGGATGGTGGCCCATCCCTCATTGGCCGAGACCGATTCTTTGCTAAACGATGACTACACTCAACGCTATCTAATTGCTCCTCATGGTAATCATGTTCTGGGCTAAAATTTCCTGATAGACCATCATCCCTCTATTGGAGTCAGTCGGGTTGCGCGGCCCAAATACAGAAGGAATGGCTTCTTCCTCGACCTGAGCCGCGACTATTGAAAATGTCTCAGGAGTATCCCTTTGTCCTATCGAATCGCGCGCTCCTCATGGGCAGAAAAGGGGTCCTATGCAGGTAAGCTTAGAGGACAACCCTCGTCCTCCCACTAAGAAGAATAGGTTTGAGCGGATTAGTTCGGGGACCCATCCAAAGGGTATCGCTGGGGACAAGAGCTCCTCCCAAGACGTCGAGGGAGCCAACATTACACAGGCTACTTCTGGCCCTTCACCGGCAGCTCCATCAAGAGGTCCATTCGAATGTTCTCAGAGTTTTTCTCCCCCTTTTCCTCCTCTCTCTCTCATTTTTTTACTTTTCGGGCGGACGATGACAAATGTTGATTTGCTTCTTTCAGGTCTCCCTATGGAAGAAGAAGAAGATATTGATGTTGATTTCTTGTTTTCGTTGGTTTTTGACCACCCGGTATCCCGAGGTTCTGGTTCGGCACTGCAAAGCTTTCCTTCATTCAAGGAAGCTCTACTTGGAGAGGAAGTAATGCCTTCCCAGGCTCCAGTCCCATTCGTGGAGGAGTTGGTCGAGGCTGAGGATCCCTCGGTGGAACAAATACCCAAATCCTCATTCTCGTCTGTAGCTGTCGTGATCCCTCCTAGTTCTGGGATCTCAGAACTTCCCGTGCTTGATGTTCTTCGTTCTGAAGAGACTGCAGAACAACTTGTGTTTGAAGGATTTTGCCCAGAGGGGACTTCAGAACCTGGCTCGACCTCGAGGTTGGTCCCCTCTACAATTTTTGAGATCACCTCGGACCCTCAACCTCCTCGGGTATTTTTCATTCTTTCTCTTTTTTTTTTTTTGCTTTTATATATCAAGTGTTAACGGTCTATTTTAGGCGGTCACGGTCCTTCCGGATGGATCTTCTTCCCCACTTAGTGGTAACGAGTCTGTGGTTGGGGCGGAGAATGTCACTATTCACATAGGCGATTCGCCCAGTCCTCAACAAGATCCGGCTCCTGTTGAGGAGCAGGCAAGTCTCCAGTTTCCTTCCCAACAGGAGCCTCAAGCCGCAATCTTTATCGAGCAGGAGGGTGGCTCTGTCTCGTCTCCCCACCTAAACCTCGTCGCGCTTGCCCCAGAGTGGGAGGTGCCACCTACTGCTGCTGGGCCGGAAGGTGATTCGAGTCGCCAACGGGCTCGTTTTGAGTCATTTGAAGCCCAAGCTCGGAAATTCAGACCTTTGTTTGCTAAAGTTAGTATTTTTCCTCTTCCTTTGCTTTACCATTGCCTTAATGTTTCTCTGAGAAGCTTAGATTTTTTGCGGGTTTTTAGGCTACCGACCAATTGGCCGACATTGTTTCTTGAGAGAGGGAGGCCTTGGAGGAGGATCTGAGAAACCAGAGGATGCTAAACAACTTGTTGAACCTGCGTTAGAGGCTGTTAGAGGTAGATCTTCAGGCGGTTGAGGCGAGGAACGCATCCTTGGGAAGTGTCAACGCGCTCCTTATTGAGCGGCTTTGTGCCCAACAGAGCGAGACCGAGAGGCTGGCACACAGAATTAAGGTTATGGCGCTCGAGATTGAACTTAAAGATAAGGAGATTCAACTAAAGAATATGGAAGAGGAATTGACCAACAAAAAGATATCCTCTCTGACCGAGGGGTTAGAATCCGTGCGGAAAGAGCTTGATGATCGTCTGCCAGAGAGGATATCTTTTTGTTGGTCAATTCCTCTTCCATATTCTTTAGTTGAATCTCCTTATCTTTAAGCTTGAGGAAGAAGCCATTCCTTCAGCATTTGGGCCGCGCGACCCGATTGACTCCAATAAAGGGATAGTGGTCTATCAGGAAATTCCAGCCCGGCACATGATTACAATGAAGAGCAACCAAGTAGCGATGAATGTAGTCATCGTTCAACAAAGAATTGATCTCGGTCAATGAGGGATGGGCCACCACCCAGGATATCACAGTGGAAACCCTAAACCTCTCCCTCTTCGATAAATCGATAGAAATAGATCTAGAATTTGGAACCTTACCCTAGACGGATCGAATGGGAAACTCTCTGTATTCTGCTTCTTCTTTTGGGCGCTCCCACTCGGTCACCCTAATGAAAAAGAAGCGCCGATACCACTCTTTTGGGGACGAATATTTCTTCTCTAAATAAGCGTAACATCTTTCCGAAGAAGGAGATTGGAAACTGCAAAGGTTACCGTTAAGACGGTTGATCCGGTATATTGATAGGAACTCTCGAGCCTTAAGATCGAGGTAATTGTCTCGACCAGTCAGGACAATCCGAAAGGTAACACAACTGGCTAGAACCAAACAACAGGCGTTCGGGTGAAGTTGTGTCGGGCCAAGTTGTAGAAAATCTAAAATGTCACCGACCGAGCGATAAATCTGCAGGCGCAACCCAATGTAGAACATCTGTGTGAAGAGCGCCACCATTGTAGTGCGAGGAGAATGAGCTTCAATGGAAGTCTCATCTAGAAGGGGAAAATCTCTGTAAAAGGCACGCAAATCAGTCTTGGACATAGTCGACCTCCACCCTTTCCCAGCAAAGTAGTTGTATCGGGGGTCTGTTTCGCCAGCCAAAGGCATGAGAATCTCAAAAACTAAGACTCGGAATACGGAAATAAAATTGAAGGGCGTTTTTGAGTAGCAGCACAAAGTATGAAGCGACGCCTGAGCACGAAAAGGTAAAGTGACATTTTATCTGTCCTCCACGTGCACGGAACAAGCCAAAGACGCCACCTTAATTAATGAAAGCGGCATCAATAATTAATTAACCGAATAAAAAATTTCTAGCCTACACGTGTGCTAAAAATTAGCGGGGTACTGTGGTGGGTAAAAACCCCCTATAGTTAGGGACCTAAGGACGAAAGCCCAAAATCAAGCCAGTATGAAGATTGGGCCTAATCTGAGGCAAATTGTGGGCCTAATTAAGGCCCGAAACTCTGACTACTCTAGAAAAGACTAGTATTGGCTGGGCATCATTTTACATTATAATTCCAAAGGTTGAGGCCTAAGTGGACCCAGTTCATAAACAAAACTTGGGAAAGAAGAGATAAAGTGTTCGGAAACTGTGCGATGGGACTTGCAACATATACAGTGATGGAGAAATAAGCCGCCCAAGTACGGTCCAAGCAAAAAGAACGTCACATTTAATGCTGCCTGGAGGAAAGAACGCCACATTTAATGCGGCCCCCAAAGGGGGGCAGACTACATTTAATGCGGCCCAGAACGAATGATCAATCGCATTTGATGAAGCACGTGCTCCGACCTCTAGCGCAGACTGGCTCGGTAAAGCATGGCGCAAGAAGATTGGCTCGGTGACTAAGCGTCTACGCTTACGTGATCCCCTGCAACGTGGAGCACCATAATATGAAGGATCCGGTCGGCCCCTATAAATAAGACAGTCGGCAACAAGCGAAAAAGGTAATCAAGATATACACGTTGTAATCAAGTTTTATTGATACATGTTTTAATAGTTTTTATCTTCTTCATATCCGATTCACTGACTTTAGCATCGGAAGATCAACGGACCCCGCGGTCCCCCCTTCTGATCCCTCGTGAGCTTTTCTTTCATTATTCAGGATACGTAGACGGTCAACCTTGAACGCAGTCTGAAGGACGTTGCCTGGGCACGCAAAACATGACATCAACATATTGATTTCAAAGATTGTGCAGGATACAATACAACATAACTAGCTGGCTCTCAGACAGTCCGAAACCCCGCAAATTTCTTTAACTCGATTCAAGTGACAAGACATCAAGAGTGTATTTGGCTCTAAAATTGAATGATGAATTCGGTAAGATGCAACAGGAAGGTAAACGTGGAGATTTAAAATATAGCAGGCACAATTTATTTTAGATCTACACGTTCACTTATAAAAAAAAATATGTTGTAAGCTTTTTTTTTTTATAAGTAAAAATATTTTATATATCAAAAGGAGAAACCAAATATACTGAAAGTATATAAGAAAACACCTTGTCCAAAATGACCCAACAAGCCCCTAAAGACCCAAAAAGCCCATAAAAAACCACCCAAAATACATCCGACCCGACCCAACCCCTAGTTTCCCGTAAAACTAAAATTCTACCCAAATACCAACCCTAACACCTTGATTCTCTCCTGTCTTCACAATACACCCCCTTTAGACTTCCCTCTAGTTGAGCTACCACCCTTAGCGTCATAGTTAATTGTCGAAAAAAGACGTAACTCCCTGCTTTTCTTGAACTTGATTTGGTTTCAAGCGTGCAGCTTGCCTCGATCGCAGTAATTAGTTCTTTAAATTGGTCTTCACATCCTCCATATGAAATTCTCACAAACTGCTGAATCTCGTTAACTTTAGGCAAAATCCAATCCGCTATTGGAGAAACTCCATTGGTTCTCTCTAATGGTATCGGTGTCCCCATTGGAAATTCTGGGGTGACAACAAGTCCCTTCACACGTGGCATTATTTTATTTTTAAAAAATAGAGTGCGACTGCTAATGCTTTCTTCTTCCCTCCTTTCCAGCGTCTCCTTATCCCAAATCCTTATGTTCATGTTCTCCCTCCAACTTCTTCAATGGCATCTCCTTCGCCCAGTAAAACGCAAACCCAATCGCGAGTTGTTCATCAATATAAACAAGAAAACCCACTTGCAAAACCCAAACCCAATTGCAACAACCCTTAAAGAAACAGGAAAAAAATCATGACACAGAATTTTTTCAAGGCTGGTGTTAATGCCTTAATTTGCACAACAAACTGGAAGGGTGAAAAAAATTATCCTTGGCCCACAAGATGATTTGGGTTTCAATACGATGCTCTTCGCGTTCATCCGTAAAGTAAATAGGAAATAAACATAAATAAAAAGTGACACGGGGATTTACGTGGTTTAGCATAATGTCTATTTTCACGGGTTGTTCGGGGGCGAAATCTATTATGATGGGTGGTTTTACAATCTCTCATAACCTCACAAATCTCACAATACAATTGAGGAATTTAGGAAAGATCTTTTGGAGTCATTATGTGCCGTTGAGTTTGGCATGTGAAGCTTCTATGGAGAGATTTTGGGAGCTCGTTCGTTTTGTTGGGGATCTCCTTATATATATAGAGGTCCAACTTGTCTTGTGAAACATTTTCGTGCTAGAAATCTAAGTCAATTTCCTTTTAGGAGTCTGAATCAATGTTTTGAATACCGTACCAATCAAAGCATTAGAACGAAATATTTCAGTACCAGTACCGTTTCGGGATAGTCGATATATGAATAAATTATATATAAAAATTATATTCCAAAATAATAGTCTATATAGAAATAAATTATATATAAATACATATATGTAAATTATAAATAGCCTAATCTGAATTGGAGGTATAAAAAAAAACTTGTAGTTTGAAAAAAATCAAAAAATCAAAAATCAAATGCCAAAATATCGGTCAATACGGACCGAAATACAAGCCGGTACCAGTCGGCATTTAGGCCGGTACAAAATATACATGATACCTATACTGGACCAGTGGCCGGTACAGCAAATACCGGCTGTACCGGCCAGTACGATACGGTATTAAAAACAGTAATCTAAATCCCTTTCTTTTTAGAAGTCTGAGTCAACTTGTCCAATCGCTTCATGGTTTTATTTCTTTGTTTGATTTTCGGCTTTTATCTCGAGGCTAAATTATATGCTGCTGATTTGAACCCTACAAATACATGTTATTCTTAAGGGCGATTTACTGTACTAGAAGGCCTTGAGAATCTTTAAGTCAATAATCTGCAGAAGAAATTTTAAAAATTGATCACTGGTTTCCAATTCAGTCCTTGGTTTTCGGTCAGAGTGCCCATCAACCCCCTGGATCTATCTTAGGCTGTTGTTGAGCCCGTCGACTCGTTCCTGAAGGACACCCGCATGACGTAGTTGTAGAGCTTGGTGGCTCGTTCCCGGAGGTAACTTGCCTGCGGCGGTTGTAGTACGAGCATAAACACTTGGCGTTTGTTGGAAAAGTGCACCGCAAGTCTTTGGACTCGACATTGATGGCTAACTGTAGAGGTCGTGGGGTCTTCTTACCTCCACGCCCGTTGAATGCACTACGAGTTTTTGGACTCAACATTGATGGCTAACTGTAGAGGTCGTGAGGTCTATATAGACAATAGACCATACCGTTGTTGACAGAAAGCTCTAATGAGCTAGGTGGTGGCTGGCCCTTCGTGGTGCACAGCAATGTGCATGTTGCCCATGCTGTGCCCGACATGACCAACATCTGTGGTCAAGGAACCACCTCGTCGGCGACAGAAATGGCCAGTGGTGGCTTTGCCAGCTCACGAACACCGGTGTGTGGGCCTTTGACCACTTGTTGCTCTCAACTCGTACTGTGCATGACGTGCATTGCGCTCCGCTATGGTGAGTGATTGACATAAGGCTCTGCCGTCATTGTGTCTCCACCATGAAGGGTGGATGTCGTCAAGCCTCGCTATGCTACGAGGGGTGGTGATTGTAGGTCCAAACTCTGGTGCTTTACGTGAGTTGTGCATGGCACATGCACAGTGCATGCTGCCCTCGCACGATGCATGCAACACTTGCACATTGCATGCTGCCTAGTTTTTCAAAAACGATCTTATGAGCCATGGGATTCTCCTACTCTCCTTTCCGACGTTAAGAATAAAAAATCGATCCCACAAATGGCGTCAACTGTTAATGCCTTAATTTGCACAACATACCAGAAGGGATGAAAGAATTATCCCTGGCCCACAAGATGATTCGGGCTTCAATACGGTATTTTTTGCATTCATCATAAAGTAAATAGCAAATAAGCATAAATAAAGAGACACAAATATTTATGTGGTTCGGCATAATACTTATGTCCACATGTTGTTCAGGGGCGAAACCCACTATGATGGGTGATTTTACAATCTCTCATAGTCTCACATATTTCACAATTCAATAGAGGAATTTAGGGAATATCTTTTGGAGTTGTTATGTGTGGTGGAGTTTGGCGTATGGAGCTTCTATTGAGAGATTTTGTGTAGAGAGCTTATTGAGAGTTCGCTCGTTTTGTGGGGGGGTCTCCTTATATATAGAAGTTCAACTTGCCTTTTGAAGTATTTTTCTGTTAGAAGTCTGAGTCCATTTCCTTTTAGGAGTTTAAATCTCTTTCATTTTATGAGTCTGAGTCAACTTATCCTATCTCTTCATAGTTTTATCTCTTAACTTGATTCTTAGCCTTATTTCGAGGCTAAATTAGAGGCTACTAATTTGACCACTACAGTCGTACCACATCAGATCTCACATTAGCAATAACCCACCTTTAAATCCCATTAACAAACCATTTACTCCCACTGAAAAAATCACCAATTAATAAAATTTGCACAGATTGCATCGTGACAAAGAAAAGAGATGGATCATTTCTTTATCAATTAACTCCAAGTTTATGTGGTGACAAGAGTTTCTACTCATCATCTCATACACTACAAACTCCATTTATTTTTAATTTATTTTATTCTTCCTAAATTAATTGAGTGTTTTTGTTCATCATTCATATCTCATATATTTGGTAAGGAAAAAAAGTTTAAAAAATTAAAAAATCATGTATGGTGTGAGGATGATGAGCAAAATCTTTCTTATATGTATATATATACAGTATGTGCAAGTTACGATAAATGTTACAATAAAGTCTTACACCACACTTTCACCTTGTGATTTGATATTTATGTCTTTTTATTTAAACACATGTATTTAATTATTAAGATAGAATGATAGAAATGATAAATCATATATTGATTAAGTGGAGATGTGTATTGTAAGGCTTCATTCAAAATTTCTCCTTTCCTATAAATATTAAGGTCTTATTTGGTTACACATATGAGATGAGATAAAGATTAGGGATGAGATTCGGCCGGTTCGGACTAAAAAACCAACCGGATTGGCCATTTTGGATTGGACTGGATTGACCCAGGATTGGGTCCGGTCGATCTTGGTCCAAATTCCATATGACCAAAGTCGTTTGGTCCAGTCCCCAATTGAGACCCTGGACCGGACCAAATGAAAAAATATATATATATGAATTTTTTAAAAATTTTATATATATTAATTATATAATTTTTATCTAACTTGATCCTATCACTAACTCACCGTTAAGCAATTATTAACTAATTCTAATATTTATACTAATACTAATAGTCTAGACTCTAAGATGGTTTTAAAAAAAATACTAATAGTCTAATATAGACTATAGTTATAGTTATACTAATATAGTTAATAGTTATATTAAATCACTATAACTAATATTATTAATATATAGCTATACTATATTACTAATAGTCTAATACTAATACTATTATATAGTTATACTAATTACAATAACTAAATCACTATAAGTTTATAACTATATATATATTTAGTAATAATGTATTATTATATTCTTTAATGTATAACTATAATATATAGTACTAGACTACTAGTATATATTATTATTTTTTTTTTATAAGTACTAGTATATATTAATATATTAACATATTATAAGATATTAAGAGTTATAGTATAAATATGAATATATGTATAAATTTAGAGTAGTATGGATAATTAAATAATTTATGCTTATTTATAATAATATGTGAAGTCTGTATCTTTCTCAATTATGGATATAAAAAAAAATGTATGTATAGTTAAATTATTTATGCTTATTGCTTTATATACAAAATGTAAAAAGTTATATATGGCTCATTATGCATTAATTTAGAACTATCATAATACATTGACATACTCTAAGTTAATAACAAAGTAATAATTAACATCATCAATATAATTATAACTAAACTAAATCACTATAAGTTTATAACTATAATTATAATTTATAACTAAATCACTATAAGTCTATTGTCTATATATAGTATTAATATCAATATGAGTCTATGACTTATTAACTAATAACCATATCACTATGAGTCTATGAGACTATGATCATATATTATTTTGTAGTATTAATATCACTATTAATATAGAATATAGTATTAGTAATAATTTAGTA
>QEOT01005760.1:7734-41727 GCA_003123785.1 Pterocarya stenoptera
AACCCAATTAAGGAAATTTGAGCCACATTTCTTGGTGGTGCGCAACTAAGTTTTGACAATTAAAACTCGCAACTTATAGACTATCTAACTTTTTCCAAAACTTACTGGACTAATGTATATACTACACTCTTATTTTATATAAATTTAGCATTATCCATCATCCTTGATTCTCTTTTTTTTTTTTTTTTTTTGTTCTTAAATTAAGGTTCATGTACAATATTATTTTATTATAATGGGATAAGAATATAACAAAGATGTAGAATGCATCATTTTTCAACAGGAGTACTCTTATAAACATACTCGTATCTCAGTTTCATCACATCTCATCGTAGTATATAAAGTAGCATTTTTCATGGTTTTGGATATTTTTTTTAAAAATATTTTCCAAAATTGCTAGGTAACTCCAAAATATCTCATTATAGCGTGGGATGTGGGCTACACCAACCCACGCATCTTCGAAGCACGTGTAGGAAGATTTTGGTCATCGATTGCAACGGTGCAGCCTAGGGCTATACAAAACGACCACACCGACCGTTATCGACATAAACCAGCCGTCAAAGTCCGGAACCAATAAAGAACTGATTGGTTGGCAATAGAAAAATATGAAAATCGATGTCAGCCGATTCGAACTGCCGAACCAGCCGATTATATATATATTAGGGGTGGGCAGCGGGTACCTGCCCCCACTGCCCTACCCCGCCACGCCCTGCATGGAACACCCCATGCAGGGGCGGGGGGAGGGGGGCAAATTGACCTCGGCGGGGCCCTGCCCCCCGCTCCGCATTCCCTTCTTTTTTAATATAAAAAATGATAATTTTTAATATTTATATAAATAATTTATATAAATATTATATATAGATATATACAATTTGTAAAAAATTTGAATTCAACTTCAAGTTAATGAATTGCATTGGCTTCCTATATAATGGTTGGTCTAGGAGGTTAAGGCAATCATAAATATAACTCTAATGAGTTTATATTTTTTAAAATATATAAATTTTAATTTACACTTTAAATTATATTATAATTTAGATCTAAAAAATTTTTTAAAAAATTTTTTTTTAAACAATAGGTTAAGCGGGGGACAGGGTAGGGTATGAAACCTCTCCACCCGCATGGTGTGGGGAGGGGAGGGGGTGCCCCTGCCCCGCACCATGCAGATAGCACCCCTAATATATATATATATATATTTATTATATTATATGTATATAAAACAACGACGTTTTACTTAAGGGAGTGAAACGACGTCGTTTTAGACCTAACCTTTATAAATATATATTTATATATATATATGAAATGGTGCCATTTCGACTAGGGTTTAATCAGCCCACCCCCTCCCCTCCCTCTTATTCTTCTTCCCGATTCTTTTTCTTTCTTCATAATATCTCTCCTCTCTCACACAATCACATGCACCCCCAACGCCCTCTGCTCCCCTCCTCCTTCACAGCGCCATTGACAAGAAATCGAAGAATCGATCAAAATCATGCCAACACTGAGACTACCGGTTTGCTCCCCCTCAATCGGCTGGTTCTAAACCTTTGAGAAATACGTCGGTTTTGATCGAAACCGCACCCACGATGTCGGTTTTCACCCCTAGTGTAGCCTATCAGGACTGGGCTCCAAAAGACACTTGTGGAATGAGTGATATTAAAGGTAAAAGGTGAGTGGAAACAACCAACTCCTTTTAAAATACACTACAAAAATGATTTTGTTGTTTTATTTTAAATAATTATTGAAATGCCTTGAAAACAACTTTGTTTTATTCTTATTTGTACTTTCTCTTTATAAAAAAAAAAAGTGGGTTTCACTATAAAAGAAACTTTTTTAAATACTTTTTCAAGATGAGATCTACTTTTTTTACAAGAAACCTGCACAAAACTTATTTATTTGAGACTTGTAGAAATTATTACTCTTGAATTAATAGTTGTTCAAGTGTTATTACATGGCACACCAAAATTATAAATATGTTTTCTAAAATAATTTTCGAGCATGGAAATAGAGCATATGATCCTTTATCATTTTTAGATCATGTAAAAATACCAAGCATGAATCTCCTCTCTCTAAACATCTCCATTTTTTCTAAATCCACCCCTCTTAATCCACAAAAGGTGTCAATATGGTGGGGGGAGGAGCTTCACTCCTCCGTCCCTATCCTTGCTAATCCTCCTTTCATTTTCATGACTTAGAAGTTATGGATGTAAAGTTTTCTTATGTTTTTTTTCTTTCTTTGAGATGTAAAATTGCCGATCTACTACTTTTCAACCATCTCTTATATACACACACCTTACTATAGAAATTTTAAATCACTGATCTACAACAAGTAAGAAGTGGTGTTGTAAAAACTAAAACGGTAGGCGAGCGTGCCTCACGTGCTGTGTATTGCCGAAACTCCAACCACCATACATGCTGCTCCATTTGGTTCCTAAGCCTCAAATTTTCAATATTTCACCATCTACACTCATTCATATGTTGGTAAAGTTCTTTGTGTCTCTTCTATGTTTGTGAAGTTATGATCGAGTCGATCCTTTGTTTCCACTTATCTAGCTGTTTTTCCTAAAGTCCTAAGTTGATGTACTCTTTCGTCCAAGTTTTATATGAAGTAGGAGATAACAAACTTCTTTAACCACAACAATCGAGTAATAACTAGTGCAACCCCATCATGAAAAGCTACCGTAGAAACCTTCAGCAGACCTTTTAGAGGGTTGCCAACCAAAACCACCTTATGATTCGCCTTCTCTCTCTCTCTCTCTCTCTCTCTCTCTTTTATGGAAAAAAATTTCATTTCATTTAATGAACCGAAGTTATAACTGTGACTTATTAATACAGGAAAAATTCAGACTATAAGCCAAATTACGTATCTACTTTGGGGCATCCTCGCACACATTGTGGCGGACATTGTCTTAACTTCTCAATAACTCTCTTCAAACAGAGAAAGCGCTTTGTAAAAACAGAACTGAATAGCCCCTTCCATCCTCTCAGGAAGGAGGAGTACAGGACACTGCTATTATAAACACCAAGTCCAATAGCCTATTTCTTCTTTATTAATAACTAAACAACAAAAACTACAATACCAAACACAACAAAAAAAAAGAACCACAAGCAATGTCATGAGCCCAGACGGCATGCCCACCGCAAGTGTCGGTTTCACGAGCCCAGACGGCTCGAGCACCCAGCTCTCGCAAGGACAATAGCCTCCACTGTGCAAGCCGGCCGTATGACCACCGGTCATAGCATCGCCCGCCACTCTCGGCCATCTCTTGCCCCAAATTGCGTTCGATCTAAAGGCTCAACACCTCACTTGGGTCAAAAGATGAAGAAAATGAACAAAAATACTAAGAAAACAGAGGAACATAACACAAAAATGGCGTCAATGGCACGTGTAAGACATGCGCCACTCTGGGAGGAAAGTTGACGGTCGATCTTCGAAGTCCTAGAGTCAGAGGTCAGCTAAGCGTTGCATCGGTAGAAAGTTCCTCGGTGGCGCATGATGGCCATAGGCCGACAAGCTCCGAAACTTTCTCTCGCGCGTGCGGGCTACGCTCCACTCCAGTCGGCGCCACTTTTGGTAGACGTCAAGATCGGCGGTTGGGTAGCTTCCAGGTGGAGCACGTGGCAGCTTAAGGCCATGGGAAAGTCCCAAACAACGATCCTCCCTTTTTTGGCCTGAAAAAATACAAAAATAAAAACCAAAGCACTACACAGGAAAAGAAAATGGACAGAGGAGAAGGGAGGGGGGAATGAGCTGAAGCTCCCACCCCTTTCAGCCAAATCTAGAGTTTGGGAGTTTAGAGAGAAGGGGGAGCGTTTTAGAGAGAGAGTCATGATTCGTCTTCTCTTAGACCATATTGCAGTCTACTAGCCAAGAGAATATAAGACCTAGGCTATTCCGTTAGTCCCAATTTTCCCTCATTATATTTTTTTTTATTCTTTTTAACACCTAAGATAAGATTTTTTAGAGTGATTACAGAGGTCTCCAACCGTTATCTACTTTACTTTAAAATATTGTAATGAAATTAATTACTTGACAAAATAAAGAAATACTAAGCAGACGCATTTAGTAAAGGAAGAGCTTGATCCACTCTGTGGAAAGCCAAAAAAGATTTATTCAATCAATCCAAGATTATGTTTTACTATTTTAGTCAGTGCAATTTGTTTTTTTGTTTTTTTTTGAAAATAACTCATTTCATTTAATTGAAACAGTTACAGATTGTGAATACATTGAGGAGTTTCCTCCAGTTCCACAATGCAGTCTGCTATTAGCAGTGCATTTTTTCCCAAGTTATGAGCTAATACATTGGCCTCTCTAAAAACATGTCTAACAACACAACTATCAAAACACTTGACCCTTTCTCTGATGTCTGAGATGATCAAACCGTAGTAACTGTCATCCTCTTTGTTAGTTTGAACATCCAAAACTACCTTTTTGGAATCCCCCTCTAAAATAACCTTTCTCATTCCTAGTTCCATTCCAAACTTGAGTGCTGTTAGTGCTCCTACAGCTTCAGCTATCAATGGATCAGGACACATAGTTTTGTTCTTCCTCAGAGTAGCTAAGAAGTGACCTTCCTCATCTCTAATGGCTATCCCAATACCAACCTTATTGTTGATTCTATCCACTGCTACATCCCAATTTATCTTACAGAAATTAGGAGGTGGAAGATTCCAAATGCAGATCTGTGTGTTGCTTCTAGAGTTAGGGTTGGTTGTGGACTGAATCCCTTCCATATCTTGCTGCATATTCTGTACTCTCTGTAGGATTGTCTTAGGGTCAATTAGAATGTTATTAAAAACATGTTGGTTCCTTCTCCACCATATGTTCCACAAAATTAGAGCCAATTCTTCCATTTCCTTCTTCCCAAGCTTATTAACCATTTCTGCTAGTAAGTTCTTCAAACTTTGACTCGATGCCTTACTCTTCTGTATTTGTTTGGAGCTTTTTCCCAAAATATCATTTGCAGCAATGCACTCCCATAAAATGTGTTCTGTAGTTTCTGGTTCACTTAAGCATAAGGGACAAGTATCATCAGTTAATATCTTCTTCTTACACAGATTTACTTTGTTAGGTAGGATATCACGACAAGCTCTCCACAAGAAATTTTTTATAGCAGGAGGGATGTGTAGGTTCAATATACAAGCCCAAACTTCATGTTTTTGTGATCTTTTAGAACTTTGCCCTCTTTTTCTTTCTTGTAATTCACCCTGTAGATAGTATGCACTTTTGACATTGAAATCCCATTTCTTGTGCCTCTCCATATCAGTTTATCAGGTATGTCATTCTGAGTAAGTGGTATCTTTCTTATACTTTCAGCTTCTTCTAGTGAGAATATAGCATTGAGTAGGTTCATGTCCCATTCCCTTGTTTCTTGATTAATGAGATCTTCAACCATAGTTTCAGAAAATAATGGATTGAAACCAGATTGTGGTTTGAATGAGGTGGGATTTGGCAGCCACTTATCCTTCCATATTCTGACTGATTTGCCATTGCCTATCCTCCAGATTGTTCCTTCTTTAAGCAGAGGTCTAGCTGTTAGCAAACTCCTTCAAATGTAAGATGAATTATAACCCAGTTTGGCATTCATAAAATCAGAATTAGGGAAATACTTCAAATGCAGTATCTGAGTAGATAAAGAGTTAGGGAATTGCAATAATCTCCACCCTTGTTTTGCCAACAAAGCCATATTAAAATTTTCAAAATCTCTAAACCCCAAGCCTCCATCAGATTTTGATTTCCCCATTTCATTCCAGTTAATCTAGCTGAGTTTCCTCTCTTGGTTGATTTGACCTCACCAGTATCCTTTCATCAGCCTATTTATTTCCTTTAACAAACCTTTAGGAATTTTGAACACTGCCATTGAATAGATAGGAATAGCTTGAATGACTAATTTGAGAAGAATTTCTTTTCCTGCTCTCGAGAGGAACTTGTATTTCCAGTTATTCATCTTCCTCTTCACTTTATCAATCACATTTTGAAAAGAATACATTCTGGATTTGCCTATCACTGTAGGTAAACCTAAGTAATTCTCATAAGAGTTAGTAGTTCTAATACCTGCTATGTCTAGAATGGCTTCTCTTGAATCATTACTGGTGTTTTTGCTGAAAAAGATGGATGATTTTTCTTTGTTCAATCTTTGTCCCGAGGCCATCTCATATTGCTAAATGATTGATTGCACTCTGATCCATTCTATGGGGGAAGCTTTACAAAATAGAAAGCTGTCATCTGCAAAAAGCAGATGATTTATAGTAATCTTTCCCCTTCCCAAAGGGAATCCTGAAAAGATCTTCTTCCTTTCTGCATCGTTGAGGCTAAGATTAAGAGCTTCTGAACACATGATGAAAAGATAGGGTGATAGGGGATCACCCTGTCTTATACCCTTCAATGGCTTAAAAACAGGTTGTGGAATTCCATTGATTAGAATAGAGTATGACATGTTACTAATGCAATTGAGAATGAGTTGTATCCAACTATTTGCAAACCCCATACTCTTCATTACAGCTTCTATAAAGTTCCATTCTAATCTGTCATAAGCCTTACTCATGTCCATTTTCACAGTCATGTATCCCTCTTCACCCTTCAATCTTTTCTGCATAGAATGTAGGATTTCAAAAGCTGCTATGACATTGTCTACTATGTGTCTCCCATGCACAAAAGCACTTTGATTTTCTGAGATTATGTTTGGCAGAATATTCCTTAATCTATTTGCTATCATTTTTGACATTATCTTATAAATCACATTACACAAAGTGATTGGCCTATAATCAGACACTTGACTTGGATTTTTCTTCTTTGGAATCAGTACCAAGTAAGTATCATTGACTGATCTTCCCCAATTATTTGTGATTAAGGCCCTAGTAACAGCTCCACATATCTCATTGCCCACTGTCTGCCAATGTTGTTGGTAAAAACCAGCTAAAAACCCATCTGGTCCGGGAGATCCCATAGGTTTCATGCTAAAAGTTGCTTTTGTTACCTTATTGTAAGTGAAGACTTCCATCAATTTTTGGTTCATCTCCTTAGTAATTATTTTTTGCACAGGTTTCAAACTCTCTTTGATACCACTAGGATCAGAGGTTGTAAATAACTTGTTAAAATAAGTCTGAAAAACCTGAGTAATACCCTGAGAAGAGGTCTGATTCTGTCCACCTTCATCATCAATACTCTTGATTTGATTTTTTTTTCTTCTTTGGGAAGCACACTTGTGAAAATAACTTGTATTTCTGTCCCCAAATTGCAACCAGTTTTCTTTAGCTCTTTGCTGCCACTTTGAACTTTCTTCCTCCAGAATCTGAGTTATTTGTTGCTTAATTTGATAAGTTTCTTGTATATCCTCCTCCCTAGTACTTTGTTGTAGAAATAGCAGCCTTGCCTTCTTTGCTTCCATAAGACCTCTTGTGGCCTGCTACTGAGAACTGTTCCAACTGATAAGTTTGCTCTTGCAATTATGTAGGTTTTTGGTGACTGTCTCTAATGAACTATCATTTATGTTACTTTGAATCCATTCATTAAAAACAAGCCTTTGACAATCTGTTTTATTTCCCCAACTATTCTCATATCTGAACAGTCTTTCCTTTCTTCTATCTTTTGTATAAAGAGTATTGCAAATGACATATAGGATGTTATGATCTGAAGAATAGGCAGCAATGTTGTATACTTGAATGTCTTGATACAGGTTACTGAACTGAAAATTTGCCATTACTCTATACAATCTCTCCTTAGTAAACTCAATACCCTGTCTATTATTAAACCAAGTATACTTAGGTCCTTTATAACCCATATCCAACAGCTCAGAATCTTGTAAAGCTTGATCAAAAGACAGCATCTACTTATATGGTCTCAAAGCCCTTCCAAACTTCTCATGTTGATATAGTATTTCATTAAAGTCACCTATACAAAGCCAATGTTTGTTATCTACAGGTTTTAAAAGCCTTAGCAATTGCCAACTCCCCTCTCTAAGAACTGTACACGGATTTCCATAAAACCTAGTGAGGAGCCATTTCTTCCCAGTGTCTTGTGCTGTAATATTTACAGAAATGTGGCTTCTAGTGTAGGAATCCAATTCAATTTGATCATCAAAGTTCCATATCATTGCAATTCCACCACTAAAACCTTTGCTATCTACAATAAAGCTTCTGTCAAAACCCAGTTTGTTTCTTATTCTTTCCATTTTCTCCCTTTTACATTTGGTTTTCATCAAAAAGACTACATTTGGGTGCTTTTGCCTCACCAAAAGATGAAGCTCATGAACTGATCGAGGGTTCCCAAGCCCTCAACAGTTCCAACTCATGCATTTCATTTTTGTAGGTGGTGCTGCTCAGCAACCACCACCTTTTGTTCCTGACTTAAACACAAATCAGGATTAAGTGTATTTTTGAATTTCTTGAGAGGACCTTGTTGAACTAGCTGCTTCACATCTGTTATGTCTCTTTTCTTTTGAACATGATCAAACTGAGTAGTGTCCATAGGATCCATATCAATTACCCTACTCATGCGTGATTGCCTAGCTCTTTTTTTACAACCTGTCTTCTTTATCACTGGTTCCTCTGGTATTATAACTGAATTGCTTGGTTGAGTAGCTCTGGTTTCATCTTCTAGATAGGTAATACTAGGCTCTATGTCTTCCCTCAAAGAGTTGCTGGTCTCACCTTCCCAATCTCCTTTGTTAAAATTTTCAAGTATTTGAAAGAGACCTTCTGATTCCTGTATAATCTGATCTTTAACAATGTGTTGAGGAACTTCCCTGATGCTACTTACCTTTTTTATTGTGACTATATCAGTGTTACTCATCTGAACAGCAGTAATAAGCCCATCAATACTATGTACCTCTTATGGTCCAACCTGCAACCTTGAGTGAGCTTGCTTCATTCCTTTTGGTCCCAATCTTTTTTCTCCCTCCCCATTAAAAATGGTATTAGAGGCCCTCAACCATTGACTGTATTGCGCTGAACCTTTGCCTGTGAGATTTTTTCTACTTTTTTCCAGATCACAATTTCTATCAACATGTTTTATAGCACCACACAGAAAACAAAATAATGGTAATCTCTCATATTTGCATTCGATCCACCTTCGTTTTCCTTCAATACTAACCATTTTACCTCTAGGCAAAGGTTTTGAGATGTCCAGCTTAACCCTAACCCTTAGATATTTTCCCCATCCCACTCTTTCTTCATCAACATCCACTGTTATCACCTCTCCAATCGAGTTCCCAATTTTCCCCCCTTCATAAGTCATGGCAACAAAAGGCAGCCCATGAAGTTGAATACAAAAAGTTTCTAAGTTAAAATTCATCTCATTAGGGGAGGTATTACTATTGAATTCTTGAATATAGATAACGTGTCTATCAAAGGTTCATGGTCTTCCATTTAGTACCCTTTTCATATCCATGACTCTTTGAATTTCCACTATAAATTTATTATTCCCTACCTCTTTAAAACTTATCCATCCTTCTGGATTCCACAGCTTGGTCATGGTTGCTTTGAAAGCTTCCTTGTTAATGTTTTTGTCCAATAGAATTACCATAACTAAGCAATTCTGGCCACGAACATCAGCTCTTTTTGTTTCTTCCTTAGTCAAATTCACCTCATTTTGTTCTATGTCTGTCAATTTAAATCCTGCCCACATGATTTCCAGTTCATCTGCCATCTTGTAAAAACTTTTGGAGTAACTATTTGCCTTAATCTCAGATTGCCCTAACCCACCGCCTCACCTTTCACAGAGAAAGAAAGGACGCTACCTCAACCTTCTAGAGAAGGAAAGGACCCGACTTCAAGTACTATCAGTGCAATTTGTTATTTAGATAGAAAAGTTGATTACTTTTTTTTTTATTTTGATCCAATCTTATTAATGGCATACGTGCCAGTTGACAAGTTTGTCACGCTTGCAACACTGGCATACTGATGTGCGTTCTTGCTGCCATGTTGGACGACCACGTCACATCCCTAATTATCAAACAAAATCCACTTCAATATTATTTTATTCAAAAATTCTATGTGCAATTACTTTTACGTATTCCTTTGTGCACTCCACTAATATGATTGGTTACGTCATTTTTTTAATATAAAATAACAACTTTGGCTAATCACATAAATAAAGTGCACAAGGTGTAGGCAAAAGTAATTGTATATACCAGAACTCTATTTTATTTTACTTTTAAGGAAATTATACATTTACAACTCAAAATGGCGTGGCATGAAATCCATATTAAACGGGTGAATAATTGTTTAGGTTCATATCATTTGATTTGTGAGAAAAATTTTAGAAAATACTATTCTTATTTTTTTAATAGTATTGCTTGATATGGTACGTTAAATTGTAAAACGAATTTTATTTCAAAGTATATTTAATATCTTCTTCAAACAAAGGAACAAACTTTTATTTATAATCCAACTCTCCCTTCAAAATGGTCTTGAGCCCTAGCACCACCCTTCTTATATGCCACAAATTCCCTAGCATCGTGATGTTTTATCGTACACTCTACCTCTATCCTACTCCTCTACCATACGAAGTCATATCAGTTTATGATTTTATTTTTATGAAAAAATAGTACTACATATACTTACACTTTTATGGAATCTTTTCGTATAACATTTTTATAAAAATTGTTGTGGTTGAATCCAATCATGCTTCCATTTTTATAAATATTTTTATTTTTCCAAAATCCCAACATACAATATGAATGGGTGACCCTCTACAAGTAATTTAAGAAGGTAAAATGACATGAAGATAGACACAAAAATATAATGATATGGATATGAAACATTAAATTATAACTCAATGCATATTTTATAGCTACCAATTCAATCAAAGATTCCCACTTCGAGATCCCATGTAATGCACATGCAACCATGGAGTCGGAATCTTTCTCCAATGCTATTAGTTTAATTTCAATGGATATATACTCCTCTCGCACCAGCAGCATCATTGGATTAATTAATTCCCAACAAATTAAATTGTGGGTTAGGAGAAAATTATCAAAAAATAAAATAAAAACAATGTAATTCATGGTTAGAGTGATGTTATAGTCATGGGTTGTGAAAGTGTCATGCACTCTTTTTGAAAAAGAATAGAGTCTATTATTAAAAAATTATTTTTTTATATAAATTTTATATNGCGCACTCTTTTTGAAAGAGAATAGAGTCTACTATTAAAAAATTATTTTTTTATATAAATTTTATATTTATTCATTTTAAAAAATAGAATATGCAGTGCTTGCACAACTAATATCATTTTTCAAACTACAAACAATGCTTTTATGAATAACAAATATACCATTTTTCACTGATAGGGACATAGATTGGATGTTGCTGAGAAAGGACTAATGAAATCTTTGATGACTTCACCGTTTATATTGACTAAAGAAAATTTCTGGATGGTATCCATCGAGCCGAATTCTCTGAAGAATTTCTTTCTAATTGTTCTGAAAACTTTCAAGAATTTAACAAACAGGAAGTACGGTCCTTGTGAAATTGATGCACAAAAAAGAACTTTGACGATACATAACCAAAAGAAAATTGCTACGTGTACTTTAAGAAAAATTTATAAAAAATTTATTTTCTCTACATGTCAGTTATTAATATGTCGAAAATTATGAAATTTTAAATTTTAAAATAAAATTAATAAAATAAATCTTATAAATAAAAATATAAATAAAACTGTAAGTACATAAAGTACTACTCTAACCAAAAAGATGAAGAAGTAAAGAGAATTATGAAAAATTGGTTCAACATCTGTGGGCGTGGCAAAGAGGTGGCGTGGCAAGGAGGTCCTCTTTCGAAGACCCAATTGATAATGCGCCTCTCCCGATCCCACTGCTTAATTTCTTTCTGTGTTTTGTTTTTTGTTTTTTTGCTTTTGATTACTTTATGTCTTTATCCAACCAAACAATTTTCATTTCGTCCCTTCTCTCTATCTCCTCCAAAAAGCTTTCAACTTGGGGTACATTTTCCTGAAAGTTTCCATCTCTCTGTGTCAGGGATCATCCGAAAGCACTTTCAGAATTTCCTGTTACAAACCGCAATCATTCTGCCACTTCTATTTATACTTTTCAGCACCAAAAGAAAAGCACGTTCATTCTGCTCTGGAAACCCTGTTTCCTCCTATATACCAATACATACGTATACTGAGTATATATGTATTTATATATATATATATATTTCTCAAGACGTTAGAGATTATCGCTATTTTTGATCCGCCAAAGTTATTATTTTTTATCCAGCTAAGTTAGACAATCGTCTTAGAAAGACTCACACTTCTCTGTATGATCCGCTACCTCTTCGTCTCCAGCTACATTTAGAGACGTCCGCCAAGTTTATTGGCCGTTCAATGTTCTTTTTCCTTTCTTCTGCATTAGATTCAGTTTTGGCTAGAAAATAAGTCTTTATTCGTTAGTTCAACCCCCAAAAGTTTCTATCTTTGCTCTAACACTCCTTTTGCCGTTTCTGGCTCCACCTTTTGCTTCTTTTGTTTTTCCTCACCACCACCTTTTGTTGTTGTTTTTACTCTCCTGTTGATCTAGACGTTAGAGTTTCAGTTTAAATTATTAAGGTGATTCGAGTTTCTGGGACATTGAAATTTCTCTCGGTTTGATCTGGGTGGGTTTTGAGTGTGAAATCAAGGCCTTAGATGCGCCATTCGTTTATTGCTTTAAAGGATTTTAATGCGTTGATGCCAAGATGCAGCGTGACCAGAGAAGAAAGGTAAATTTACAGCTTCTGTGTACATTTACTTGTATTATTGGTTCAAGATAGAGAAGTATTGAAGATTCAAGAAATGCTTTTGAATTTCTTGTATCTAATTTTAAATGGAATCAAATCACTCTCGTTCGACTGGAATTTTTTTTTCTTATGTAAATCATTAATGTATTCTAATTTGTATGGTCCATTTTTAACGGGATGCTTTCTATATTGCGGGTACGATTCCTGAGGGTGGAACGGACAACCTGTACTGTTCATTGTTCAGCTTCTATGCCAGATGCTATGCCATTGCAGTTTCGTGGGAGGTCCCACTAGAATACTCTGTCATATGAAAATTGAATGGTTTACTTTTTAATTTTGTTTTCTTTTTAAGGATTAGTTTGGGATTGAAAGTCTGGCGTGAGAGTTTTTTCCTTTTTTTGCAAGGCAAATTTTGAGGAGGGCATTTTAGCCCAGTTTAGGAGGGGATTAAATATATAGATTTTTGGACTTTGGTTACCTTTTTATAGATTCATTATCTTACTTACCTTTTTATTTGGGCCATGGAAATAAGCAACCTCTAATATCATGTTCTTATCCTCTCTCTCTTCCTTTTCAAAATTGTCAGTTCTGAAGTTACTATGGGATCTTGAAATTCTATTTCTTGCATTGTTCTCATGGTGAGAACCAGCAATGATGTCCTTTTAGTGATTGACTGAGTCGTGCTCCCTTGTCATCTAGTTCTGCTGTGGTTTCACAGTTTATAACAGCTATAATTCCTTCACCAAGAAGGGGCGAAAAACAGCTGACATTGTCTTATAGATCACTTATGAAGCATTCTAGTAATCAATTTGATGAGGTTGAGCATATTGGGGCAGACATTTCTTCTGATACTTACATTACATCATGCTTGCAAGTTAAGTTAAACTGTTGGTGTTGTATTATAGAATGCCTGATGCCAAATCAGTTATTGCATACTAAGTCTGATGAGCATTAATAGTCTTTCATTGACCATTTCCTCTCTAGGTAAACTATTATGTGGGCTATCAGTGTTAAATCTTGTTGATAGTAGGCATGTTTATAGTCAGCGGTACATATGTCAAACTGTTGTAAATTGGGTTTAGCAGAGGCATATTTTTAATCAAATTACGTTGCAGATTATATAACTACATTTTTCTATTTCTGCTGGACTACTGGTGATCAAATTGTATGATTGAATGTGGTGATGCAGTCATCAGTGGATGTGGACTTTTTCACGGAATATGGTGAGGGGAGCAGGTACAGAATTGAGGAAGTAATTGGGAAAGGAAGCTATGGCGTTGTTTGCTCTGCATACGACACACACACTGGAGAGAAGGTCGCAATTAAAAAAATAAATGACATCTTTGAACATGTCTCTGATGCAACTCGAATCCTTCGCGAGATTAAACTTCTTCGACTTCTGCGTCATCCTGACATTGTGGAGATCAAGCACATCCTCTTACCTCCATCCAGGAGGGAGTTCAAAGATATATATGTTGTTTTTGAACTCATGGAGTCTGATTTACACCAGGTTATCAAAGCAAATGATGATTTGACGCGAGAACATTATCAATTCTTTCTTTATCAACTTCTTCGTGGCTTGAAGTATATACACACAGGTCATAATCCTATAGTTTAACTGTAGTGATTTTACTAGCTACATGTTTCCAACATGGTTACATTTTGGATATAGCATATGCAAATGTATATACCACAAAGGGGTTACTAATTGTTCCGAGACTGATATATATTTTTCTCCTTAATGTTTGATTGTCTTGTAGCAAATGTATTTCACCGTGATCTAAAACCCAAAAATATCTTAGCAAATGCCGACTGCAAACTCAAAATCTGTGACTTTGGGCTTGCAAGGGTAGCTTTTAATGATACACCCACTGCTATATTCTGGACGGTAATTTTCTCCCCCCAAAGAAAACAAATTAACTACTGTGATTTTTATGGAAATGGGCTTGTGGAAATTATTATGTATTTTATGCACCAAGGGCTGGTACTTAGCCAATATCTACATCAAATTGATTATTTTAATAATCGATGCAGGACTATGTTGCAACTCGTTGGTACAGGGCTCCTGAATTGTGTGGATCCTTTTTTTCAAAGGTGCAAGAATTATACCCCATTGCCTTTGCTTGGAAGCTGCATAATCTTTCCTCAGAGATTCTGATTTTTCTTCTGTTGTAATTATGGAGTCATTACCATCCTTTCATATCATTAAAGTCTTCTGTCCAATAATTTGTTTTCATCATTTCATTCTCATTGCTCCCCTTTTCAAGGGAGTTTTGTGAACTATATATCATGTACATTTTTTTATGTCTGTCCCATCCAATGAATAACACTTTTATCTATCTTGCACCCTCTTCTCAGCTTGCCTGGCTTCTTAGCCTCTTTCTTAATTTTTAGAGCAAGAAGCGGAACTACAAGATGCTTCACTTACTAGTCACGTTTGTGTTATACAATTTGGATTGCTTCTACTCTGGATTGGACTTTGCTGAACATATTTTTTCTTTAGGAGCTATGACTTTAATTTTAAGGGTTATATGTAGATCTGGAACATTTTTAAGAACCACATTCGAGATAGATTTAAAGTAATTATAGTAAATTGTACAAGAAACTCAAACCAAATGTTCATATTTAGCCGTATGCATTTTGTTATATTCTTATTCTATTGTCTTAGACTGTCTTTTTACAGTTTTTAACTACTGGGCAACATACCTTTGCACAGGGACGTGATTACATTTGCTATTCTACAGGCAAGGGTTCCAATTTGGCCAGCCAGGCATTCATTGTTTTTAATGAGCTGACTCGCAGCTTGGCTTTTCTCAAAGGTCAACGCTGTGCCTGGCTTGGAGCTGACTTTTTTTCTGTAAAATGTTCAGTTACTTGTTAGGTTTAGACCCTCAAGTGATTCTATTAATGGTTTTTAATTTAGTAGATAAACCACTGAGCTCAGTTCATGTATATGGAGTTAATTGAGGTGCATTGTATACATGTGCCTGTGCTTAGTGGATGTGTGCACTCTCATGTGCAACCCTGGTTGCTATAGGTGGCTCATCCTCCCTTTATAGACCAAGCAACGTCCTCTTTTGCAATAGGAAGAATAAGCCTTGGTAACATGCTGCTTAATTATGTTAAACAGCCTCAGGGATGTGGGGTATGCTTGTTGCATGTCTAACTCTACGTCTGATGTAAAATTATTATGCGAATCTTAGGAAATCGGAACATGCTAAAGTGTTGGAAGTGTCCTGAAATTGGGTACATGGCATGTGTTTGGAAAGATTAGGTATAAAATGTGCATGCTGTTGGAAAAATTGGTAAGACTAGTGAACTTGCTTTATAATCCCATGAAACCATAGCTTAAACAACCAATGAGAAGAACACGTAAGCTCAAGGTCCCATCTGTTGAGGCAATTACTCTGAAGGGTTTAGGAAAAGCACTTCACAGTTTTCTGATTATCCGCTCAATGATTGACAAGTTATTTTAGCCAAGGTTTTACCCATATAGTTTATTTCCCCTACAACCCTAATACCAAGGATTTTCAATTCGACCAATTCCTGAAAATCACCTTACCTGTAGTTCCTTCTGAAATGATATTATGAATAGATTTTCCCTGCTGATAGTTTCATTGCTATTATATATTTTGCAATCTCAATGTCCTCCTTTCCTGAGCATAAAGTGTTTTGTTTCCAGTATACACCAGCAATAGATACATGGAGCATTGGATGCATCTTTGCGGAACTTTTGACTGGAAAACCTCTTTTTCCTGGAAAAAATGTCGTTCATCAATTAGATCTGATGACTGATCTGTTGGGAACGCCATCTGCTGAAGCCATTGCCAGGGTTTGTTTCTCATTCTTGACATGGATTTGAATCCGTTATTGTGGATCATTGGTTCCGTTGCATGTCTTTATCCATAATGATTATATCTGCCTCACTGTTGATTTTACCCAAATAGGTACGCAATGAGAAGGCTCGGAGATACTTAAGCAGCATGAGGAAGAAGAAACCCATTCCTTTTTCCCACAAGTTCCCAAATGCAGATCCACTTGCACTCCGTTTATTAGAAAAAATGCTGGCATTTGAACCCAAGGATCGACCTACTGCTGAAGAGGTAAAATTTTTTCATGCCTCTTCTCTTGCTCTTTAGAATCCATCTTTCCTTCTCAGAGAGCATAATGTGTTTCGTGTTGTCAGGCTCTTGCTGATCTATACTTTAAGGGCTTGGCCAAGGTAGAGAGGGAGCCTTCTTCTCAACCAGTTACAAAGATGGAATTTGAATTTGAGAGACGAAGGATAACAAAAGAAGATGTACGAGAGCTTATATACCAAGAGATTCTGGAGTATCATCCAAAGATGCTGAAAGAGTACTTGGAGGGAGCAGAGCCAACAAGCTTTATGTATCCAAGGTATTCCTTTCTAAAGTTGGTATGAACCCCTGACCCATAGTTTGTTGTCTTGCAAACAAATTTCATACCATCATATTGATCTCCTTGCTTATGGCCATGACGGTTAGATCACACACTTATTTTGAGATATTGGGCCTTTCTTTTTTTATGCTCAAGGTTTATTGTTAATGTCAAATACTCAGAAAACCCAAGAGAAACCGAGAACTCTATCTCTTTGATTATCAATATGCCAAAAACGTGTATACAAAAGGAAGTAGGTCAAAATCTATACACGGGAAAAACATCTAACCGATCCCTGATATTTAGCCTATATACATGGTAATATATCTATACAGCTAATATTAATAGAGAAGTCCTAAATTGTATAAACTCTTAAATTGTATACGTTAACAGTTAAACGTACCTTGGTTCTACTTTTACAATTTGAATGCACATGCCTTTAAAATCCTGGCTTTGTTTGATTTTTCTAAATTGAATTTACTATGGAATGTGAATTCTGCTAAATTGTTTTCTGGTTGGTGATTCTAGAACATAATTCGATTAAATTTATATCGATAAAAATTATGGGACTCAGGGCCTCCAAAATGAATCCAAATGCTAAGATGCTATGGCACCTTACTGTGCTCAGAATATTTTCAAGTTTGCACTAATTTGTCAATGGTGTCCTAAGTTCAATTTCAATATTTTTTTTCCCTCATGCAGTGCTGTTGACCATTTTAAGAAGCAATTTGCTTATCTTGAGGAGCATTATGGAAAAGGCAGTCCTGTTGCTCCACCTGAGAGGCAACATGCATCATTACCCAGGTGCATTGCTAAAATCCCTTTTTTGGGTGTCTGTCATGTTTCCTCCTAAATCCTTCTGTGGGACTGCCTACTATCCATATTTTGCTTTTTCCAGTCTGATAAAGGGGTTGTACCTGCAGGACATGTGTATTATATTCAGATAGCGCGGTACAAAATTCAGCAGAGATTGCAGATGATCTCTCCAAGTGTTCCATCAAAGAAATTAAGAAGTCACATACAGACCGGACTTGTGGGATTCCTATGACACAGCTTCCACTACAAGCTCCTCAAAGTATCCAAGGTGTGTATTCAGTAGCTGTTGTGTATCATTTACATATTTTTGTAATTATATCCTTGCTTGCTCTCTCTTTTGAGTGGAATGGGGTTATAAAAGTGTGTGAACAAATATTCTGGTAAGATTCTCTTCATTCTTGTTCTCCCATGCTTGGCAAATACTTGCACACGAGTTTCTTCCATCTCTGTTGGTTTTTTATTTTTATTTAATATTTTGGATTTGTGTTTCACTAAATATGCAAGCAACAAAATGTTGATAATGCTGGAATACAGCTGTCATGGACCTCCCATCTTACATTTTGCAGTTTAAACTCAACTCAGCTTAGTTTTGATCTGATATAAATTGCACTCGGGTTTATGGATCCTCTTCAACATCTCTTGAGGATCAATTCATATTAGAGGACGGAGCTTAGCCTATAATACAATTATCTTACAGAAGCATGTGTGCCGACATGATGGGGATGGAAGTGTTGAACTGATAACTCCAATCCTCAATCTGGAAGGGGAAAGTTAAGGGTGCACCCAGAAGTCTTAGATGCATTAAATAATCCTAAAAATCCTGTCTTGAACCCACACCTTTGGATTCTGCTTCTGATTTAAGGTGTTTTTGTATAATCCTATTTACTAGGCTTTGTTAGAACTGATTCATAATTTTTTCTCAATAGTTTATACCGAGACATACAGATTTATACAGTTAAGAATATGTTTGTGCTTGAATACATTTGTGATAAGCTAGCTCACTACTTCAAAGCTGTAACTTTAAAATTGCTGCTCTCATTTCTTGTCCCACCTCTGGTTCTCACACAACCTCAGACCATGAATACTCAACTTATATCAATACATAGTGTACCAACTCTGATTATGAATGGACTACCTGCAGGTGTTTCTGCAAGGCCTGGGAAAGTTGTTGGTGCAGTGTTGCGGTACAACAACTGTGGAGTGGCTGCAACAGCCGAAACTCTTGAACAGCGGAGAATGGTTAGAAATCCAGCTGGTAGCCAATATACAGTTTCAAACTGCTCATATCCAAGAAGAAACCCAACCTGTAATAATGAGAGGGGTGCAGATGATGGGGTTGAAAGCTCTAATGGGCTGCAGCCAAAGCCTCAGTACATGGCAAGGAAAGCTGCTGCTGCACCAGGTGGACCTGGGGGTAACTGGTTTTGATTCCGTGACGTTCATTTTGTGCGTGCTTGATATTATCCTACTGAGTTTGTGGGATAATGAAAATCACTCCTGATCCCAGATTGATCTGCACAGTTAACTCTCGAGCTTCAACAACATAATTCCATTGGTATTATGAACTGGCATAGGTGCTTGGAAAGTGGAACACTCATCGGTGAAGCTACAAGTTGCAATTTGCATTGATATTTTTACATTTTCATGGGGTTCACGAGCACTCTTGTCCTTGTACTTACTCTCTGATTCAAAGCAGAAACCAAGATATGGCAGATGCGCATGCATAGTCATGGATAGGAGAAGGCAAAGCTATTGATTGACTGCCAAGTCAATTTGTTTTGCTCTCATTCTTTGCAAGGAAATTAATATTTTCTTTGGTTCTGCATAACTGTAGGTTGTATAATTTGATCTTAGCTTTTGTACTCCAAACAGGGATCTTTATTCACTAAAACATCTTGAGAAGTGAAATTTGTTGCAATAACTGGATATAGTGATATTTTTCTATAATACACATTTAGTAAACTGTCTGTATTTGCATTTACATTGCTGCTTCTTCATGAGCCAATTTTAGAAAAGAAATGCCTGTGAAATGCATCAAGTGGGGAATCGACCATTTGTATGATTCCTTGCTAGAAAGGTTTGACAGTAGAAAAAATGGTAGTTTGCAGTTGTTATTCAGTTTTTTTTTTCTTCCATTATTTTTTTTTTATCTCTCAATAACTTATGCTCTTAATACGTTTTGAAACTACTGTTCAAGCAGCTCCCAACACCTGTGGAGTGTTCACTCATTTATTCAGGTGAATGAATAATGTTATTTGTGACACAACACCATTGATGTGATATCCATATATTGAAAGTTATGTTTTGGTTTTGGAACTTACATCCTAAATTATATTTACTTTTACAGTATTAAAGTGGTAATGTACATATTGTTATCCAATATTTATTTCTATTGACTATAGAACAAAGAGAGATGCTTTTTGCTATCTTTATTGTTGATATATTTTAAGAAAGATGATATTTGCAATCGTGAGTGCGTAAGTGTCGTGTAATTATTTAAAAAAACAAAGTAAGTAAATATGAAACTCACATAAAAATAAATAAATAAAAATTAATTTTTTAATAATAGATCTCACTCTTTTATAAAAAGATTGTACGATATTTATGCACTCCATGACTGTATTTATCATTGCTCATATTTTAAACTACTTTGTTATTTAAATAGTTGAATTTTAAATTATTTAAAACTCATATATCAATTATCGTGACTGACAAGCAATGTTATTTCCAAACTGACGTGAACACTCTGATTTGATTGCAAACAAAATTGAATTTTAAAATCTTTTTATTGATCAAATTATATCATATAGCTGAAAACAATTAACTTGGTTTGGGTAGTTGAGTATTTTGAGATTACTTTACTATTATTTATTATTTTAATATTATATTTTTATTATTATTTACATAATATCTAAAATCAACTCATTATTCAAAGGATAAAAACTTTGGAAAGGGTGTAACATTTATGTGATTTTAGGCCTAGTTTGTTTTTACATATAAGATAAAATGAGTTGAGATTAAAATTAAAAGTTAAAGAAAATATTGTTAAAATATTATTTTTATTTTGAAATTTGAAAATTTTAAATTGTTTATTTTATTTTATATGAGAATTTAAAAAAATTATAATAATTAGATGAGATGAGATGAGTTAATAGAAATTATGAAAACAAAATATTGCATCAAGAAAAATTATATTCATCATTTCTATACATTATACTATACATAATTTTTTATTTTTTTCTTATTAAATATGTAATATATAGTTGATGAGTAAAAGAATTTAACTAATTTAAGAATAAAAAAAAATGATGTATGAAGATAATAAATAAATTACACGAAAATATTCATTTTTAAAAAAAAAAACTGAAATTGAAAAGAGGGAGACAACAACTAACTGATGTTTGCATTAACAGTTTTGCCAAACTTCAACCAAAATTAATAATTTATTTAGGTCAATTATTTCTTCATTGAAAAATCATTAGACAGGATAGGAAATGATTAGGCGTCATGTGCCAGCTATGATGAAATTTAATAAGCTTTGAAGACTCAGCCAATGGCATTTTTATTTATTTTTAATTAATAATGAGATCCAGATAACCCTTTGTATTGCACGTGTTTTATCCTTATCCAGACAATTAACGTTGTCCCCCTAGAAGCCATGAGTTGTTCTTCTGTGGGACCAGACACGGCCTATGCCATGTGTATGGTCTGATTGGACCAGAAAAAATGAAAGATAGAAACACATTTTAAATACTTATGTGGATGAGATGAGAACCATTTTCGTGCAGTCTAAGATTCAAAAACAGTAGGGGTTTTGGGACCCATTTGAGCCTCCTTTAACTTGACTCAAATGACAACTGAACCCATCTTATGCAAGTTAACGCTAAGAGCACTCTCAATTATTTATGTATCTTATATTTTAAAATATATTATTAAAATATATTTTATTTATTTTATATATTAACTTTTATAATATACTATATATCATTTTATCTATTTTTTATATTATATTATTTAATAATTTGTTAAAAAAAATATTTAAAAAAATTATCATGAGAGATAAAGTACATAAAAAATAAAAAATAAATAAACTATTGTATTATTTAATAGGGCTTCCGGTGGTTCATTTTACTTTCTTTTATATGTATTTTTTTAATATTTTAATTTTTTTTAATAATAAAAAAACCCAGCAGTAGTCCCTTTTTCCATTTTTCAATAAAGGTGTTTATATATTTTTGCTTGAAATATTATTGAAAATTTATTTTTCTAAAGAAAAGAAACGTGGATCCGACAAGAAAAAGTGAAAAACACCTACGACGAAGCGAGTCAAACAGACTTCTACGCTTATCGAAACGTGAGCCCCAAGTATATTTTGGTTTTCATCTCATCTTTATAAACCCCAGTTTTCCATTCCTTCCCGGGACATCTCAAACCAAAACAGACAAATTCTCTCACAACTGCAAAATCTTTCGAAGGATTCGACCCAGTTCATCTCAAAGAAAGGAAGAGTTTAGTTTCCAAGCTGGTTTGGAGAACCAGCCACAATGAATCGTGGAAATTCTGCTCATGGTGATGGAAGCATTCATCTGCAGATTGCTGAGTCTCAGAAGGTCGGCGAAACTTTCAGCTCGGGTACCACAATTTTTGCACCTCAGAGCAGTATTGGGAAGAGAGACAGCAGCAATGCAGATTCTGTTTCTCCGGCAATACCAGCAGTTCGTGCACCGGAAAAGAAGCTTACTCTCTTTGCTCTCCGGCTTGCAGTTCTTGAGAAAGCAGCTACGGGCCTTGGAACTCTAGGGTTCATCTGGGCAACGGTCGTTCTTCTGGGTGGTTTCGCCATCACTTTGGATAAAACCGACTTCTGGTTCATCACCATCATCCTTGTGGTTGAAGGAACTAGAATATTCAGCAGGAGCCATGAGCTTGAATGGCAGCACCAAGCCACATGGTCTATTGCAGATGCTGGTTTTCTGAGGTCCAGCTCGCACTTCCTGATCGGAACTTTGAAGTCAATCTTCCAGCCAGTTCTGCGGGAAAGAAGTCAACGCACAAGAGATTCAACAGAAACAAATGATGCAGCAAGACCTGGATTAAGGGACCGCCAAAGAATGCCCACTAGGAGATGGGCAAGTTCAGATGTTCCTTTTCTACCGTTTTCTCAATGGGTTTTCCTCTCCAGAAATGTCAGCAAATTTCTCTATTGGCTCCAACTTCTATCTGCAACAGCCTGTGTCGTCCTCTCATTGATGAAGCTCGTCAAGCACAACTATGGAGAGGTTGGAAAAGAAGATACGGATAAGAGGAATCGGAAATCTGCTCTGTACATTTTCTATGCCTTGGCATTAGCAGAGGCGATGTTGTTTCTAATTGAGAAAGCTTTCTGGGAGTGGAAGGTCAGCTACTGTGGACTATTGGATGAAGTGAATAAGGAGTGCGGGTTCGGAATTACAGGTATGGTCTCCATTAAAAGGTTCTTCTATGATGCCTATTCAAGATGTGTGAACGGAAGCATTTTTGATGGCTTGAAAATGGATATGGTTACTTTTGGTATGGATCTTTTGGATTCAAATTCCCCTGATGAGCAGCTCATTGGAGTTAGAATACTTCGACAATTTGCATTGAATGAGCGGTTTTCTGATGATACCCTCCAAAAAATAGGGATAAATTTATCTGTGATAGATAGATTAGTAGAGATGTTGAATTGGACAGATCCACAAGATGAAGAGATCAGGCGATCAGCTGCAGAAATATTGTCAAGTCTAGCAGGCAAAAAGCAGAACTCCCTTCGGATTGCTGGCATTCCTGGTGCCATGGAATCAATATCATCTTTGCTCCAAACCAACAGAAGCTACAATGATGCAGCTGATGAAATCAGTGAGAAGAAAATCGTCCATGACCATGCAAATTACGGATTCTGGACCTTTAATGATTTAGGACTTCGCATTTTGAAGAAACTTGCACGTGATCATGATAACTGTGGAAAGATTGGAAATACAAGGGGTCTCCTACCAAAGATCATAGACTTTACTCATGCTGAAGAAAAGCTGTTGAAGGATGAAAATGTTGCAGCATCTCAGATTCTGACTGTGAAACGATCCTTGCAAGTGGTGAAGATGCTGGCAAGCACAACGGGTGCCACAGGAAAACATCTCCGAAGAGAAATTTCCGAGATTGTTTTCACCATCAGCAACATTAGAGATATTCTTCGGTATGGAGAAACACACCAAATGCTGCAAAAACTTGGCATTGATATTTTAACTAGTCTCGCACTGGACGAGGATGCATCCAAGAGGATTGGGGGCACAGGTGGAGTTCTTAAAGAGTTGTTTAACATTTTCTTTAAAGAGGGAATGCAGGAGAGTCAAGATGATGTAAGAATTTCAGCGGGAGAAGCACTAGCAATGCTGGCTTTAGACAGCAGAAGTAATTGCTATAGCATTTTGAAGCTGCATGTACAAGAAAGACTTGTAGGAGCTCTGGAAATTCCATTGCTTCGTGTAAATGCGGCAAGAATTCTAAGAAATTTATGCACCTACAGTGGTGATGAATCCTTCAACGACCTAAAGGGAGTAACAGCAGCAGCACCCACAGTTAGTGTTTACTACAATTTCTATGAATCCTGCATTTTCTTTCCCATACAAGCTTTCACTTTTATCATTTAACACTACAATTTTGATACGTACCTTGAAAAAATCTGAATCCCTTTCCCCTCCTATTGCAGGTGCTTCACGCAATCATCTCAGAAGATAACAAACCACAGGAAGTGATGCTTGGACTAGCAGCACATGTTTTCAAATTCATGACATCTGAGGAGTCGAGCATCATGTTTGAGAGAGCTGGAATAACTGACGCTGAATTGGCTAATGAATTAGTCAAGATTCTGAAGAAACACCAATGTCCACCAGTCAAAATTCCAAGAATAAGGAGGTTTGCCATAGAGTTGGCGATATGGATGATGAGAGACAAAGTAACCAATGTACTTATTTTCAAGGATCTGGGAATGGTGAAGGTGCTGGAGGATGTGTTGGAGACCACAGCAGAGCTTGAAAGCTTCAATGTTTTCTCCGGTACTGTCGGACTTAATCGGCACAGCACAACAATCCACTCACTTGTTGAAATTGCTTTGAAGTTGCTGGAGGAGTGGTAAAAATTTTGTGTGTTGGATATGGATATCAAATCCATGTCAACTCAAATCTGCAGATAAAATTACCTTGTAAATATGTACACATCAAGTTTCAGGATATTCTTTTTTTATCTTAGTAATAAGGATGGAATGTAATTGTAACATACCAGTTTCGACTATAGGATATATAAGTAATTATTTTCCTAGTAAGCTTTTATTTAGATTTAAATTATTAAGACTATAGTTTTATTAGAATTAATATTTTAATTTATCTCTATATATATATTTTCTATTATAGTTTTTTTTATTTAATATTTGATAGAGTTTCATTTCAATGAGGTTTCTTACGTGTATCAGATTTCAAATTCTAGATTTTATTTGAAATTTAAAGTTTTCTTCTTCTCTCTAGTCAGCCGAACCCACCTCAGGATTAGCCTCTGTTTCTTCTCAGTGTTTTTCGCTAACAACTCTAGTGGAAAAATTCAACTCGGTCGCCGAGTACAGTTCTACGCACGTACGTCTCTTAGCTTCTAATGAAAGACCAAGTCTCACGTCTAAACCCTACTTTAAATCTCTTCTCCTCTTCACAGTTTCGTTCTATCGGCAAACCCACACAAACCAGAGTTGAACATTAAACAGAGAAAAAACCCACTTACCCGAGAGCCACCTTTTAAGGCGCCGAGACCCTCTCGGACCACCACAGAAGCCGCCGACTTGCAGCCCTCATCGAGCCACTCCTTTTTCCAGTAAGGCCTCGGCAGTCACCAGTCTCTTCTCTCTCTCTTTTGTTTCGGTTTACAACAGTTTCTCAGTCGCACCACCTCAGAGAAACCCCCAGTCGCGTCGCCGGTCACTCCCAGCCACCAATGCCGCCATCGCCTCAGCCCTCCCTCTCGGTGAGCCTCTGTCTCCCTTTCTCTCTCTCTCGCACACGGCTTTCTGTCCGTGTATTGTAGATCACCCGAGCCTTTGAGCTCACAATCGGGCCTTGGGCCATATGAGTGATGGGCTTAGTGTTAAGTTGTGTTAATATATAGTTGGGCTTAGTTTTATTTGTTTGATTTAAATCTGATGGGCTTTGTTGTTTAGCTTGGATTTTAAATGTGTTTCGGGCCTTGATTTAAATTCTGTTGGGCATTTCCTTTGTGGGCTAAGTTGAGGTTAATTAGACATATAATATGTTAAAAACTTGTAATTTAAATTGGGCCGATTTTTATGATGTTTCAAGCATATTTTAGTGATTTTATTAAACTCAATATTTCAAAGAGGAGTCATATTTTACTTAAATATATATATTAGTCTAATGTTTATTTTATAAGAAAATGTTTAAAGAATTTAAATTAGATTTTAAAGTAGTTTATTGAGCCTAATATTTTAGTAAGATTTCTTTTATCTATTTAATAGAATTTTAATAAAAATTAGTATAGATACTTTAAATAAGAAAATTAAGAAATATGTTAAGAGTATTTTAAATGATATTAATATTTATTAGATTTCTATAAGATTGAATAATTATGTTAAGAAAGGAAAACTATTTTAAGAAATTAAGTTTATGACTTATTTAGAATAGCTCAAGTGTTTTACTAAATTATAATATGTTATTAGTATTTTAAATAATTTAAAATATCAAGATTTATTGATTTTAGTGTTAAACAAAATAGTTGTAGATTATCTTTAGATTTCCAAATTTAGTTAAGTAAGATATAGTATTTAATTATTTCCAACAATTTAGTGATAGTTATTTATTTGTATATAGGTCGCAAGTTATAAAGTTTTCTTCAAGAAGAAACGCAGCGAGGTAAGTAATTTGATCATAAATTAGGATCATTACAGTTAGCTTATATGTATGTATTATTCAAGCCAGTTCATTGACAGCCATTATTTATGAACCGCTCATATCATGTGCAAGTATGTCATCTAGCATAGCACACGATCATGTCATTCCGCATCATGTTTAGATTCAGAAATTATAATTATATATGTATTATGTCATGCATCTCATGTGTATTAGACACATAAGCCATCTTAAATTCAAGTGTAAGATAAGTTCAGATCAGTTAATAAGATGGCCATTCAGATGCATGGTACCAATGCAGTTCAGTTCAGGTTGGTGTGCAAGCCACGAACTCAGTCGTGGTCCACCATAGTATGTTAGAATACTATCAGCAGTTCCCCTTGCTGCAGCGGGATGTGGGACTGGTGCACAACCTTACACACAGGGTTAAGTGTGTTGGCCAGTCAGATAAACCAGTCAGATAAATCAGTCAGTTAGCTTAGCATAATCAGTCATATATTGCATGAGCATTAGCATGATCAGTCATATATTGCATGAGCATTAGCATGATCAGTCATGAATTTAATTATTTTAAGTTCTCAGCATGAAAACTTTTATAAAAACCTTATGTTTAGTATATTTACGTTGTGATGGATTTCTTACTGAGTCATCGACTCATTTTAGTTTATTTTCATGTTTTTTTAACCACCTAGGTGAAGATGATGATTACGAGCAAGTAGGCCAGGAGTAAAAAGGAGCATTTTATTTTATTTTTAGTTCAGACTTTCTAAAATAAAACATGTCTTTTATGACATGAAGTTATTCAGTTTATTCATTTAATGTTTTTGGAAGACAACTTTATGAGACCTTTTATTTCATAATAAATTTCAGTATCTTTGTTTTTAATTATGAAAATTACAGAATCTTTTGCCGGGATTATTTTCATGAAAAATTACGTGACACACCTAGCCTACGGGAAGGGGGTGTTACAGTAATCATATCAAGTTATGCCAATGATTGAATCCAAGTTCTAAAATCTCCAATTGGTTGAAATCATGTTGCCCCATTTTCCAATATAATTGTAGTTTTCTTTTCCAGACTATTTTTTTTATGAGTAAGATAAAGGTTTTATTAATAATAAAAGATGATGTACAGGAAGTATACAAGAAATACACTCAACGATCAGAAGGAAAAAGTGGTAGAACTCCTGAAAGATAGAAGAAATACAGAGAGCAAGGCACAGGACCTGGATCAATTGAATTCCCATCCAGGTAGGATTTAAAAAATAAAACTACAGCCTTTCAACTAAAACCAATACAATTCCTTCATCATTAGAAGGAAGACCATAAGCAGCACCCATCTCAACTCCTCCACTATATAATCAAGTGAATTTGCAGCTTGAGGAAGGAATGCCTGCTCTATCCACAGCCAAAGATCCTCTAGCTTCCCTCAGTGATTCCTGAACAAAGTTGCAGAAAAATGGTTTTGGCCAACACACCAAACCAGTATATTGTGTATTCATTATACAGGTAGTACAAGTCAATAAAAAATCAAAAGATAACAATCTTGAGAGATACACATGAGTTTCTGTACAAGATAGCAAAAGATACAATTAACATAAATAAGATTGATTTGCTGAATCTATGGGATTACAGAATTATATAGCAGATATTGTAGGATCCATGATTGTTGCAAAGGCTTGCCTTAAGTTTGAGCTTCCATATTTGTAAGGCTTGCTGTCATGATCTTGAAGAGGTGCTCTTTAACAATCTGCAGAGCTGGAGCTTGAGGTCTGATGTGGTTGCACTAGATACTTTTAACAATTCCCTCCATATGCTACCCTTGGCTCCCAGTTTTGCTACACAATCAGCCACTTCATTAGCCTCCCTAATACATGCCCCAATTCCCAGGTCAAGGGAAAATCAGGATACATGCATTGATAAAACAAACATCAAAGGGTACATGCAATGGGGACAAAGGTGAAAATAATGGTTAAGGTACGATTTGGACTCTTTTAACTTTCAATACTTGCAATTGCAACAAATGCGCCCTTCAATATTTACCATCGTTTTAATGCCATCCCCCGCTTATCTCCATCCAAAAAAGCATGCAATTTTAACATGTAGATGATGAAGATAGGGAAAATGGGGGGATTGAGGTCGGGGGGGTCGGTTGAGGAAGGAAGGAGGGAGAGAGAAGAAAAAAGAAGTGGCAATCGGATGAACAGCCGAACAAGCCGAAATGGTCTCCAACAGGAAACGGAACATAGCAAAGTTCAAATCCAAACTACATTATATAATTGAAGTTACCAAGGGACTCTGCCTGGCCACATTTTGTTATTATCAAGTAGCATGTAAAGAACTCGCGGCATGATATGCTTGTTACACAGTCAAAAGTCTAATTATATTTGAGGACTTTGATCGTAGTTTAATGAACTTTCAAACAGATTCAAAGAAAGAAATCATACAATTAATTAGAATCTGCCCGCAAGAGAAAACCATGTGCAGAATCTCCTGACATGTTTTTACGATCTTGTTGCCAAAAAAGGATGGACAATAAGATAACATCGATCGTAGCCACTTGTTGATTTTTATATACTGGAATTGAAAAGATCATTTCTTACTTTGAATGATTTAAAACATGACCATTTTGCTATTTTTTTTAACAATAAATGTAGAGCATTACAACAAAATCAAAAAGGAAAAATACTCTAGCCTTCTTACACACATTCACAGCACTACACATTTCTTTCTTCCATTTCTTTTTTGTAGCAAGAAATTTATAGAGGAAAATACCATCATCAGATTTTGCACTAATAAGGGAAATATCTTTTCATCTCATAGTCGTCGATTATGGCTCCGGAAAAAATTGAAATCCCAACGACGCATTAAACTATCCATAACATGACTTGGCGGGTTCCGTTCAACAGTTAATGTGGCTTTTGTATTGGCTGACATGTCAGCATCAGATGAGCTCTGTATGCTTGCTGAAGTATCACTACGCACAGAAGTTCCTGTGCTTCCAGTTTCCACGCCAGATGAAGGAGCATCAAATACAGGTCCCACAGATACACTTATATCAGGAGATGGATGCTCAGATGCCAATTTCTGGACATTGATTACCGAAGTGGAAGTCGGTTCTGTTTTTGAACTTTCACAGTGCTTGACTGAAGTCGAAATCAGTTGTGTCTTTAAGGGTCCACAATGATCCATAGGAGAAGCCTCCAGGTCATCTTTAGGTGAAGGCATAATAGAACTGGAGCTAACACCAGGCGGTTCTCCTGCCTGAGGGTGTCTCATTTCCAAGTCCTTTAAGGATTGCATCACTGCTTCCATAAACATCTGAGAATGTCGGACAAGTCAAAAGAAAACTCAAAGCAACAATATCATTGAATATATTGTTTTGTATACAATGTGAAAGCACATAATTTGACTCACTCTTTCTTCCTCCTCCGAATTGGATGGAAAACCTGTCAAGTCATCTAGATGGTATTCCACATATTGATCATCATCTGAAGTAGTTGGAACATGGGGGCCATATGGGTGGCCATTGGAAAATTCAAAGCTAATCATTTCAGAAGATGATGGGCAAAGATCTTCATCAATTTTTTCATTCTGCAGCAGAGTATCATGTATTGTAATGAAACTGTAATCCCAGTTTACCTTGATTTTTTTCTAAGCAAGATGTATTATTTAATTTAATATTTTACAAGGGCAGGTCCTTTCTGCTATCAAACTCTAGCATACATGTATAGGGAGAAGGTTGTGTGGTATACATCCAAAGATGAGTTTGGATGCTGACCATTGCACTAGGGAATGCGCACATCAATTTTGATTTGTATGGATTTGTATTCATTGTTTATATCTTTTTTTTCCACTTCACAATTATGACAAACTGTCTTTTTCTCTTGCCATTTTCTTTTTCCTCTTAAGACAGGCAAGAGATCGCTTGGCACCATGTGAATTGGTGACCTAACAGGCTCAATGATTTGCCGAAATGGAACAAGTCAGATGAAGAATACTTCACCTTTTAGTATTGAATAAGTAGAAGATTATTGATTAAGGATATCATATACATGCTTGTGGCTCAATAAGTATTATGTAGAGGGAAAAACTTAATCGAAGAAAATTTAGGATCTAAGAAAGAGTGAAACAAGAGATGTAAAGAAAATACCTCATCTTCAGATCGATCATCCTTAGAAGGAACCTGAGTCAAGTAAAAGAAACAATGAACAGACGAGCTACAAAACAACATTAAAGTCAATAAGGCAGAAGCATCAAAAGCATCATATATTTTGGGGCCAGTCAAGTCAATCCCAGAATCCCATTCCCCGAAAAGAGGAAAATATGTCAATCTAATTATTTTGTCCACCCAATTTCCTGTGTGTGTGCGCAATGAGCAAATGCATTGGGGGAGAGAGAGAGAGAGAGTTGGGTGGATAGGGATCCTGAAAATTGTTCCCTAAACATTTGGCAACCAACAAACACTACTGTTGAGTTACTCTAAATTTGAATATAACTGGCTTGAACAAAGTGGTATTCCGGTCAACCTTCTGTGTTGGGTATTGGTTTGACATCTAAGCACCAAAAGAAAACAATCAATCACTGACCTCTGTCCTACTCATAGGTCTTCTAGTACGGAGTTTTGTAATGGCATCTGCTGTACTGCTTGTTGCTGGCTCTGCAACTTAAAGCAATCAATGAGATACAAGAAAGGAGCGGTTGCTGAATAAAGATCATGAAAGATATCCGTATTTGAGAGCAAAAGAGAGACTAGGTACTTGAGTCATGCCTTTAGATGTAGCTGAAGATCCATGGTCATTACCTACTTCATGAACATTTCTCCAACCGCCCTGAGGGTATAGCAACATTGTGAATGGTTGTCATTATGAAAGCTGGCTGTTTGAATAACAGAAAAAATACAACCAGATCTATTGGTGTTTACCTTACCAAAGTAATCGTCCATAGGATCAAAAAAGGATCCAGCTACTTCATCCTCTGGAGGTTGCAAAACATTGTGGAAAAATATATTTATAGAATCAAAGTAGAATTGAGGGCGTGGAGAATTATGGTCACCCTCAAATTTGATAATGTTTTTGTCTCCCTGCAAAAAAAGCATTCATTAAAAGATGAGCCTGACATAGCAAACAATGGATTGAATGGGAAGGTAGAGGTGCCAACAAACAAAAGGGAGCTCCAACAGGCATATCTCATGCTAAGAAATTTGAGAAGACAGATGTAGAGGCAGTGAATTTAGGAGTGATAATTACCATATAAGCCTCAAATATACGATCCGAGTGGTGGGGGCGTATGAAATCATCATCAATGGCATGCCCTAGTAAAACTGGAACGAAGCAAGAATTTGCCACCTATAGTAAAAAGCAACAGTGGAGCAGGGTAAACAATAATAAATAAGAGCACTGAAAAGGATAACATGAAAAGTCATTCCATTTTTTTAACATCATGAATTTGTGAACTTATCCTCACATCTACTTCTTAAATACTTTGCATTCCCTACAAGATTAATTGAGTTCCCAATTTCAACATTTATGCATGACCAAATTAAAGAATATAAATTAGTTACACAACCACAAGAGCAATAGCAGGCCAAGTCCAAGAGTTTTTCAAAGGATAAAACTAAGAGCCCACTAACCCAATCTCATTTTCTTGACTCCCAGTCTCTTCATTGTTCATTTATTACTCTTCTTGAAACTTGTGTCCAAAAATTAAAGGATGAGGAAGCCCAACTGACGATAAACATGGACAGGGTCTGGAAGTATCATGCATAAACAAGTGCTTATAACCATTAGGTGACAACCGCCACATATATGGCACTGCTTATGAAGGCATTGCATTGCCTATGTGTAGCCTCCAATGGGGGAAAAAATGTCCACTTCTCAAAAGCAAAACCCCTTCCTATTTAGGTCTTGTGGCATTTAAAGAAAACAAACAACTCCATATAAAGTACCTAAGTTGGAACCCATAGTGTATGACCCATTGCAACTGAACTTATTACCGGTCAATCATTGCTGCAGTGTCCACCAGACTTGGTTCGGTATGAGATACACCTTTAAAGCAGACTTGTAAAGTAAGTGCATTCATGGGTTCTCATGCAGCCAAGAAGAAGGGGAGGATAGAAGGTAATACAGGAAAAAAATTTCATTATCATCACCCAAAACTGGTCCAAATTTCGTCTCATGGGTGAAATTATTTGATAATTGCTGTATAGTCAGATTTGGCTATGTTTTAGACAGATTTTTAATTAACAGATTGGTCATTAACAACTAAATACAGCATAAGTTCATAAATGAATTAGAACTACAATCTCAACTCAGTCAATAATGTATATTACAAACCTCAAATATATCATAGTGTTTCCACTTTGATAGAGTAATTTATTTTGTACAAGTGAAACTTGATCAATCAAAAATAAAAATAAATAAGTTGCTTTAACCAAGTAGAGCAACTATCCTGAAACTTTCTTGTACATTATGAGCAAAGACATATGAAACAATAATCATAAATTCACAACACTTTTATCAATGTAATCAGCAAGAAATACAACCCAAGAGACAGAAGAAACTTGGTTGATGTGACTAAACCTTAATGGTGTTCAAGTCCATTATGTCAAACTTCGCCTTTTTCTGAATAGCTTTTCGCATGTATTGGATCGCAAACTTCACCTAGAATTAGGAAAGAGAGAAAAGATGAAGGTGATGACATTCCCTAGAAACATTTATGGAATTGTGTCTCAATCAAAATAAAAATAAATGGTCAAAATCAAAGAATTCATGGTGAAATCAATGATAAGTACAGCAAATACAGCAACTATTCAATCAGAAAAAAGACACTAACTGCACGTCTTGAACAACTCAAAGATGTTTATGAGTGAGTGCCTGAAGCATATTTAGAATTTAATCCCCATTTAAGGGTATTATTTATGTAGTGTGATCTCAGAAACCTAAGGCTTCACTTGGCAAATATGCTAATAGTCAAGACTGAATTTTGATAGCAAATTTCATAAAGTTTGAAGGTGGCAAGGGTGCCAAAGTTATGGTCATATCCCAAGGAGTTTAATGGAAACAATTTACTCTATATGTAACTTTTTTTTTTCCACAAGTAATCAAGATTTTTTTCTATACATTAAAAAAAAAAAAAAAAAAAAAAAAAAA